>QGMF01000504.1:0-28274 GCA_007821475.1 Lachnellula arida | reverse complement strand
TCGCCTCCTACAACAAAAACCCAAACACAAAAGCAACAGCCAACAACGAATACCCCGAAGCCCGCAACACATCCGCCTCGCTCCCCGACACGGCAGGAGAAACAGCCTTCGTCGTCGTCGTCGAAGGCGCGGATCTCATCGTCGTCGCAGTAGAGCTGGTGCCTAGGCCTGCGGTGGTAGGAACGGCAGTGGAGTTTGCACCGGGCCCTGAGCCTGAGATGGCGGTACCGGTAAGGTTTCTTCCTGGGGCGGCGGCGGTACCGGCCTCGGAGCTGGAGCTGGAGATGTTGGGGTAGGTGGGAGGGATGAGGAGGGATATCGAGGATTCATGACTGGCGTGTAATGCGGTTGTTGAAGCGACGGCTTGCAGGCTGCGGCTGCTTGATGGGGAGACTGCGGGTGGAGAGCTCGAGGTTGTGAGTGCGGAGGATAGGGGAGCTAGGAGGGCAGCTGTGAGGCTGAGGGGGGTTGATGGCAGCATTTTGAAGGGAAGAATGGGAGGCTGAGCGAGTATCGAGCTCTCGAGAACTCTCTTGATCAATCAAAGAATAATAGAGTAGCTTTTGATTCATGAAGAGGCTCGTCTGAGATGAGAGGATCAAAGGTATACATGTATGGATGTGTAAAGCTCCAAGGCAGATTTGAGAAAAGAAGAGTTGGAGTGAGACGTTTCCCGCCATGATATGAACAGATATTAGCACCTGGTGCACCCTTGATGAAGTTGGTGACAGTTGGTGACCCCACAATTTTAGGATCGAGGATCATGGAAGCAGGGGTACGGCTAAGCCTAAATAGCTTCAGTGCTGCTAAATTAATAGCTGTGCAATTTAAATCCCGCAGAACGTAAATCCAACAAACTAGAAACTAGAAACAGAAAGGTTTAGTATTGATAAGCTCATATTCAAGTTGTTATCCGGCTGAAGCTGGAAAATGCCTTGGCGTATTAGAGTGATGGTAAATTTAGTTGACTATCTCGAGGATGAGGCTATGAGCTCGGAAACTCTGAAACACTACCTGGTTCGGCGGTAGGCGCGGTAAATCTATTTATAACTTCTGAAGTGGTCATTAAGCGCTTCTTTTCTCAGGATCCTGTACGTGAAGCCGAATTTCCTAAATACGTTACTCGATTCCTCGAGAAATCTCTCGCCATCGAAGCCCCCAGTTTTGATAACGAAAACACCCTTAGCTGGAATACTACAGCACGCCAATAGGATACGCGCTTGGTATTGTTGTATTTGGTGTGATCGTTGGAACCGAGCTGTAGCTAGACACCTCCACTGAGCCATTGGCAAATGATGGCATTCGCCTTACGTGCGTGAGGTCTGAAATATGGGCAGCTATATTGAGGAGTTTACTCTCACTCCAAGGCAAACCGAGAATCTCCATGCCTATGGGAACTCCGATTGGGGCATCGCCTCTTGAAAGAGAAAAACCGGCAGGCACAGTGACAACAGGGAAGCCCGTCAGGACAGCAAGGATTCCATTGCGTCCGGATTGAGATGGCGACCCTATCTTGACCACGAGATTTTTCTGCTCGGGATAGATGATGGCATCTAGTTTATTGGAGGCAAATGTCGTACTCAATACCGTGGTCAGATTTTGGATACCGAGCTTCGCAGGGGCATATGAAGAATTGGACGTCGAAGACCTCAGCGAAGTATCTACGAAGTTGTATTGCCCTGGGATAACAAGAAATTTCCACTGCTATAAAGCTCCGCTAGCGTTGAAGGGCGGTTTCCGCTGAGAGACGGCATTTGCAGGTAGGCATCCATATCTTCTCGATATTCCGAGGTTTGTACATCCAGAGCTGCAATAGCGGTATCATTGTATACCGTCTCGTTTATAGATACAACTTTTGCCCCTGCAGATTGAATAACAGAGACCATATTCTTCATAACATCATTCACAGGCGTTGTTTCCTCGCTTGACGTTTGGTTGAAGAATCCTTCTATCAAACCAAAGCGTAGTCCTTTCAGAGTACCACCAAAAATATCCGCCGAGTAGTCAATGCCAACTGACGAGGGTATCATGGACGTAGTGTTATCGTTGGGATCATATCCCACACTCGCCATAACTGTGAGAGCAACCGCTAGGTCCTTCACGTTTCCTGCAAAAGGTCCAATATTATCCTGGGTGGTCGAAATGGGCATTATTCCAGCCCGAGATATCAGACCCCTTGTCGGACGGAAGCTGAAGAGACTGTTCGCACTGGCTGGACTTCGGAGGGAGTTTACGGTATCGGTGCCTATGAACTGTTAGTGAGTGCGCAATTCTGGAACATTGATGCCCCTTGCCTGTTCCGAAGACTGCAAAGCTTGTTGCAATGGCTGCTCCTGTGCCCCCACTGCTTCCACCTGGCGTTCGAGTATGATCGTAAGGATTGACTGATTGACCCTGCAAGATTGTGGAGTTAGTATTGCCTGAACAAACAGATTCGTTTCTCAGAATTCCCAAGACAACCAAAAATATCTCCAACTCCAAACGGGTTTGAATATAGCGAAACAAACTACCCAGGGAAGTTACTTACCCCCAACGACGATACAGACAGGCCCTCAAGTGCCAATTCGTGCAGGTTTGTCTTTCCCAATATTATTGCTCCCGCTGTCTTCAGTACCGTAACAGCTGGAGCATCTTGAGTTGGCTGGTTTTCACTAAGTGCTAAACAGCCTCCAGTTGTTGGCATATCCACAGTATCATAGTTATCCTTTAGGAGCACTGGTATGCAGAAGAGAGATCCCGTAGCATTTCCCGAGGCAATCTGCGCATCAAACCCGTCTGCGATTTCCAGGGCTCTCGGGTTAAGAGATATAACAGCGTTGACCGTCGGGTTGAAAGCTTCGATTCGCGCAATGAACGAGGAGACGACGTCTCGACACGAAGTAGTGCCAGAGTAGAGGGCCGTATGAACGCTATCAATGGTAGCTTCGCGGCTGTCAAAGGGCGTATCGGTGATAGTGTAGCCATCGACGTTGAGGATGGTAATAGCTCCAGACAACGCCAGAGAGAGCTTCATGATCGAATTAGTACACGACAGCTCAAGTGATTTGGGATTGAATCTCACAATGTATTGCCGTGCTGGTACTGGCAGATATATATACCAAAATATGAAGGTTCAATCTCG
Organism: Lachnellula arida; assembly: GCA_007821475.1. Taxonomy (NCBI): domain Eukaryota; kingdom Fungi; phylum Ascomycota; class Leotiomycetes; order Helotiales; family Lachnaceae; genus Lachnellula; species Lachnellula arida. Next base: position 25,153 of record QGMF01000504.1, on the reverse strand, counting down.
CTTTGCGATGATCTTGTCAGCTGGGGACGAACGTTTCCCGGACGGGCATATATTTATGATCCGAAATGTCGAGAGCGGCACGGAATCTAGATGTGAAGGGTAATAAGCTGGACCAGCTCTGTGAAGCGATGTGCAAATCAATTACCGTGCTTACTGTACAGTTCCCTGCAACCCGAGAATCGGACAAACCGAGCATCCGATACAAGTATGTTTTGGTTGCAATTTGCATTTACCTTCTGCTCTGATAGCGATGAACGTACACCAAATGCTGGTATAGGTTCATCGTCGTGGTATTTCAATAAGCGTGCGCGTCAAAAGGCTGTGCTTGACGAGGCGAGCAGCTCAAATCCATGGCTAACCACATCCTAGATTTGTCAATAACTGATCCTAAACGGAAGCACTCGCGGGATAAACCATCTGATTGATTCATGTAATATCTTTCGCCATCGAAGGAGCAGAGGCTGCAGTCAGCTCAGCAGTGGAACGGCAGGATAATCCGATGTGCTCCTGAGGGGTAACTGGGAATGATGGAGTGCTCGTTGTAAAGCAGGAGCTCATGATGATCGATATCGATAGCGGGGTAATGTAGCGAAAAGAATATGCCTCTAGAGACAAGAAAAAATTGCAAAGAGATGTGCGTCGAGAGGCCTTTCACTAGTCGAGCATCAATGATAGAGTGTACTTCGCGATCTAACAAACAGCTTTTCCTGAGGCCCCATACAGAGGGACAGATGTCCGGGGTTAACCTAGCCAGCGAGAGCACAGCTTTTGAGAGATCTGCTTTTCCAAACTAAGGTTGAGCGGGTCGCGTTGTGAGTTTGCATCAGTCTGCAAGATGTTGGTGGAGGTGAAGGAGAAAAGAAGAAAAGGAGAAAAGGAGAAAAGGAGAAAAGGAGAAAAGGAGAAAAGGAGAAAAGGAGAAAAGAAGAAAAGAAGAAAAGAAGAAAAGAAGAGAGCGGGCACGCGCAGAGAAGGGTATGGCGAGCAGCATGGAAGGAGGGAAAGAGCGAGCGTTGATGGGTTGGCGTCGGATTGTTGAGGATCCGGAGGAGGTTCAGGAAGGAGCACTTGAGAACTGCCTAAGAACATTCGATGGTTGGAAAGGAACATCTCTGGGATTGATACTGTAAGAAGTCGTTTCTCTTTTCCACCCTTATCTGCTGCTGGTAGTCCTCGGCCTCCGAATTCGCTACGACCTTGTGATGGGCGCTCTCCACTTGGCAAGACCCTCGATATTATGTTTCAATTGCGCTCCCTCCTCAGCTGGGACGTCTCTTTACACAGCCTCTCATGGTCCGGAAAAGCCTATAGCGTCAAGGTCTGAGAAGAATCCTTGATGCTCTCCGCGACGGCACTATGCTGCTATTTCTCATTCCTCGCTCTTCATACTCATCAGACTCAAGACCCAACCCAACCCTGATTCTCATATTCAACACTTCCTGAATATGCAGCGCTGCCATAAAAGCATCGCAATTCTCAGAGACTATCCATAGCATTTCCGAGCGTTAAGAATCATTTTGCCGGTCTGTATTACAAGAGTACCGAGTAGAATAATGTTGAAAAAGAAGTTGAGTTGGGTTGGGTTGGGAAATAGCGATGAAAGGTATTTTTGGCTCTCGACTACACGCTATACCTATTTAGGCATGTAGTAAAGTTTTTGTTGCACTTCGCAAAAGTGAGCGTTCTCATGGACGCTTACATTCTCATGGACGCTTACACTCTCATGGTCGCTCACATCCTCAGGGTCGCTCACACTCAAGGTCTCTCAGGATCTCTCATTCAAAAATTTAGAATCTTTGCTGCTTAAGATATAAAAAATTGAACACACACTGACAGTCGATATCAATCACCAAAAGTGTAAAGTGCTTTGACGACAGTGCTAGCATTCAAATATACAAATCTTGCTCTGTTCAAGGTATAGTTCATCCCGTAGATATTCGGCATTCTCTAGACTTGAAGGGGTTTCCACACGAAAGAAAAATTGCATCCCGTAAAGAAGAATTTCATGACTGGCAAAGCCCAATCTCATTAGACATTTCATTTATTTACTATTATGTTCTCCCTGCATTATCATTGCTCCTGACTATCTGGGATTCGATCCCTCTCAAAACGCAAATATGGACCATTACCACCCAAATCATCTCTCATTAGTATTACACCCTACTTGGTTTCATATCCGGCCTTGATCATCATCCACGACCACCACACTTTCCTTTCGTGACATCCGGATGCACAGTCTTCTCCTCGTAGGTCGGCATTTCAGTATTGTCGCTAGGAAAAGTGACAGTCTCGTCCTGAACTGCAACATTCAGGCTGGGAAGCTGCTCAGTCGGAACCACAGAACCGTCCAACTATATCATATTAGCATCCATTTATGTCTCTCAGCGAAGGACTTTACGAACCTTCTGCACCCTCCACTGCAGATTCTTTTCAAAGAATCCAGCAACAGTATGAATGTCCTGCGGATCATACCCCGCCTTCGTAATCTCATCATCCAAATTCACCTCATCATACTCAAGCAGCTCTGGGAACGGACCCTCACCAACATGTGGCGTCGGCATGACCTGAACAGAGCCCACGGAAGCGGCATTCGTGAGCCAATCCTGCGGGTTCTGAGGGATATCGCCAACGAAGAACCGCACCCAGAAACCCTCGCCGTTGAGATCGAACTTGTTGACTGAAATATCGATGGTCCATTCCTTCGTCGTCGAACCAGGCGTCAGAGCCTTGCGTGCTTTCAGAGTCCGGGACTGGCGCTGGTCGTGGCGCTGGCCGAAGACTTGGTTGGGGTCGTACAGGTCGTAGATCTGTGATGTGACGTTTGCCTTGAGCTGTGCGGGCGTTTGGGTCCAGTCTTCGATTTCGGGATAGCTGTAGTCAAAGTAGCTTAGGTAACGTGTTGATGTGGAAGTGTGTGCTGTCCCTAGATCGTTGGATGTGAATGGTGTGAGCGACGTGCCGACAGTATCGATGCTTTTGGGGACTATAGTAAAGGTTCCTGGGTCTTGTAGGGGTGTCAGGTACTTGTTCGGGTTGGCGGCTTGCCATAGCGCAGACAGTCGATCAACATTGGTATGGTGGAGCCAGCTTTACAGGTAAATAGTCAGCCCAGAGTTAGAAAAGGAAGGGGGAAACGGACAAAATTGGATCAAAGGCCGAATAATCCAAAAATGTCATGAAGCCATTTTGACCGCCAACAGCAGCGTGGACACCGTTGTGAACACCTTCAATGGATGTTCCACTAGTTGCTAAGGTTGCAAATGAGCTGTAGTTTGTTGATTTAGTCAACGCATACCACTATCGTTTTATTAGCCTCCTTTTCATCACACTGCTCAATAGCGAAATGACTCACAGCTCTGTCCATGAGGTTGGAATTTTGCAAACTCTGGTCGGCAAAATCATCTCTCCAAGTTTGCGGAGAGTTTGCCAAACCACCACCCGGAAACAGAGTAGGATCGTGAGGAAACTGGTGGAATTTGTATGTAAACAGCGGATTATCGACATCTTGGTCACCATCTGGCGTTGTGATTGTCACAGTCGGCTGATTGACAACATCTGGCATTTCGGGAATGGATGCCCAATCCCAATAAGGCAACCGAAGATTGTCCGCTGCCGTCTGGTAATCTGAGCTTGACGGTCCAGTGTACTGCTTGGCAATATCCTGCGCGTGGCCCGCAATGACTTGCTGGATTTCTGTCAGTTTTTCTCGTCAATCTTGGAAGCGCTAAATACCTCAACGAGCGCAAGATATGGTCTGTGCCAGGTTGGAAAGAGTATTGAATCTGTCTTTGATCAGCATTTAAACCAGCAGTGCATTGTACTGAAGCTCACTGTGAGTACAATAACCACCGTAAGCAGAGGTACCCGGCCCCGCCCCTTGTACCTGGTTGAAATTGTTCCATGGCCTATATGGTCGGCCATGAATTCCTGCTATCATTAGACTGAATTCATTCACATATTAGACTAGACTGACCGGCGACCTGGAAATAAGAGAGCGGATCGTTGTCGTCGGCATTTTGCATTGCAGTTAAGGCTTGGACATAGAGCGACCTAAGAGGCGAATGTTTGTGTCAGCCGCGATTAGTATGGAGAGTGAATGTGAGGATAGTGACACACCATGACGGGCCGTCATTCTGCAGGTCAAGAATGTTTTGACGAAAAGGTCTTGCACCTGTCTGTGCATCTCGACCAGTGTTGACTCCTGTAATGGGGTAATAGTTTCCGCCTTCTGCACTGTCGTGGGCAGTCTCAACTGGGAACGCCCTAGGTGAGAGCCCGCTGGCTCTTGAGTGGTGTCCTGCAGCAGCGATCGAGGCGACAAGAGAAAGGAGGAAACCGCACGGGCCAAACAGGCGGCTGGAAAGCATCTTGAGAGGTGCAGTGGTGATGGAGCGAGTGTAGACGAAAAGAATAGGATGCTTGAATGTGGCTGCCCTTGTGGTGTTATTTATTTGTTCGTTCAGGAAAGCGCAACGGAAATTGAAAACACTTTCTTCAGCCCTGTCAAGCCGCAAATGGGTATGACGAAAACATGGCAAGGGTACTGGCAGTAAAGAAATGTAAATATCACGAGGCGGAGGGACCTAAAGGTACCGCCGCACACCGCCGCAACGTGCTTTTCTGGTATTGAATGCGGGTCTGTGATTGCTTGGCAAATCCCAGTTATATGCGTACTACATGGTCACAACAGACCGTTCAAGGCGGTAAAACTTCCTGTGGTTGATGGTTCTTGAAATCAGAGTCAATCTTGCACATGCACACGGACAACTGCAGTGTTGTGCAGTCCAGAACAAACGGCTATCAATATCAACGATTGGCCGCAATAAGCTAGATTCGCTCAGCGTAGGAAGTTTTAGCCATCAAGGTCTCGAAATTTCACCTACTGGTACTTGCCCTCGCCATTAGTTGTTTGTTACACATATATCAAATTACCAATAGCAAGACTTGCTCCACCCAAGCTGAGAACGTGGTCACAATGCCACACGAACAACAAGAGAAAAAAACCCCGACATGCATAGTACGAAATCAACGGATCATGAATGAATATTCACCCAAAGCTGAATCCAGAGGCGGCTACGTGCATACACGACCATGTCAGCACAGGTGACGGAGAAACAGTGCAACAACGCGGGGACTCGGCAATAGGTCTAGAGGGTAGAAATTGCTTGGAAAGAAAGCTCGACTTAGGGATGACTTCCCGTACGCATCGAAGCAATCTTAAGAAGAGGTAACTCGCGCAGCATTGGGTTACTTGGGATATTCTCTTGATGCAGTGCAAGGCCCTTCACAGTACATGAGCGCCAGAATCAACAGGGATCAAAGGAGCAAGAACGATGCAATGCGAACGCCTTCTTGCCTGTGGTGTACCGACCGCATGTATGGATAAGCTGTAGCATGACGGAATGAGTGGTGTTTGTAATTTCTCATTGCCTTGAGTATTGTTATTCCTTGAATTGTGACAGTAGAATTCGTTGGGGTCGTATATGCACCTCCTTTTTCTGGCAGTCAATAGCCCCAGTGACCATGCCATGTACCCTTAAAACCGACATGCATGATGCAGGTCCACCTTTTTCTGAACAGCACAAACCTCTCCGCCGCAAAAACTCCAACGCCGAGTTCCCACATGACTGTGTAAATAGATTCGGGCCAATGAATGTACAAGAATGAAAGTTAAGATGGAAGAGAGTAACCAAAGTTGCCAATCAATATTCAAAATATCCTGCCTGTACGTCCGTAGCGAACAAAGTAAGAATACTTCAAAATGATAAAAGCGGTGACAGAAATGATAAATGTTAGAAGTTCCAAGGATGCCTGAACGAGTCCAAACTTCCAGCCATAATTTACAACTTGACAGACCAGTTCGAAATCGAGGGCGTTGGTGATCACTCCCGCTTTGTGACTATCGCAAGACCATTTCCTGTATACATATTAACTAACATTCTTGCATATTGCCGTGTTCAACTAACCATAAATCATTTCTCAGCTTTATTTGCTTGTTCAGAAAGAAGCAAGCTCCCATTGAGGTAGCAAATCCGATAGCGCTGAGGAGAGCAAATGCTGCATTGAAAGCATTGACGCTCTTGTTGAACTACCAACTTGTTAGGCATAATCCGAATCTTGCTCACGGGACCCAATACCTTGCTTGACACACAAGAAAGAACAAAAAGACTGATGCTAAGTACAAGGTTCATCGCAGCGACTCCAGAGAACACAATGCATGGATTATCGGTGATGCCAGCCGGCTTAGGCACATCATCTAGAGGATGGCCTGGCTTCTTCTTTGCTTGCGCAAATTGAACGACTGCTGTCAGGATCAAGGATAATGATATGATCATGATGACGATTGCGAGAACCCGGATGTAGATTCGTGAATCTTTCAGAAAGATTAGGAGTGACGATCGTTTCGTGTTCGTCGAGGTCTTTCCCTCGCCCTCCTCATCATCACTGTCCACCTCTGCCACGCCAGACCCGGCGGCAGCTTGATTTGACTCAGCATTTGCGTCGTATATTAGAGGACTATGAGGTGTGATCTTCGAAGGCCCGTAGGATAGTTGACGAGTGTAGGCCGAAGGTACAGGTACGACCACATTGGGCTGACGGCCCTCTGCTTATACTTGTTAGCAAAGATCCTGCATAAATCACCCCAATAATCTCCTCAATCTCCTTAATCCCCTCTAGCCTTTTTCCTCGGATTGTAAAGAGAGCTAGCTGTCCTTCCTAGACTCCTACATGCACTACTGGTGATGTGTAGTAGGGGATATAACTTACCATTGATTTCCGACATTAGCGCAGGTGATTGATGAACTGTCAATGAGAGCTGTCCTGTAAATCAATGAAAAGGGCGAGTGAACATGAGAGTAAGAGTAAGAAATGATAAGAAGGCTCCCGACTAACGTCGGCCGCCAAATGTCATGCCTCTGCCATTATGTACGCAGGATCTCACATAACCAGCAGTTGTTGTTGGTAGCTTGGCACGGCCACGGCTACCAACCTGGGCTGACTGAAAATAGTGCCACACCAGAAGACAACCAACCAGAAGACAACCGGCCCATTTGCAATTGGATAAGAGTACCTTAAGGCTGCATGGATTGAGCATCCTCTTGGACGAGGCTTACTACAAACAGCCGCCACTGTTCTGGTCTTCCCTCGGACGGAACATGAGCGATCCACGACAGCACAGCCGTTGGGGACTTCCAAGGAACATGTTTGCAAACAGACGATCCGGCCGGTCGCGACTGCATTCTCATGGAAGCGCGCTGGTGGCTGATTCAGTGCGTACAATGTTGGAAGCGTACTGTAGATGTCAGATTACTGAGATTACTGTACGAGTGAAAGTTGAGGATCGGACCAAAAATAGAAGCACAGGCCTGGCCTGGGCTTACATCGATGCGATTCACGCTAACTACTGTAAGTTCAGCACCCCCCACCTCCCTATCCTTCTTTCCCTCCCCTCCCCATGCCATGCAAACAAGCACTGCCAGGCTCGAAACAAACATCCAATTGCATCACAGGCCCTACGACAAGTGCGAACCCCAGAAACCTTCTTGGTCCCTCCTGAGTCAGTCCTGAGAAACATCTCGATATCGTACTCCGTACACCAGCTTGGCAATCAGCCCGGAAACCTGTGGCACGCCCCGCGTTTTATTATCACTCGGGCAGCAGCATATTTTGACAGAGGTGTTGCAACCACCTCGGTCTCATAGGCATTCCTGCAGGCTCTCCCTCTCCCTCTCCATCAAACTATCTCTATCTTCTATGAAGAAGGCTCTACATTCTGTCTGATTACCCCAGACTGTCTAACATTCAATCAAGTGTTGAAGAAAACATTCAGACGCTGCAAGTCCCTCACCCCACCATGGTTCTCCAATTTTCAGATGCTGCCCCGGAAGATGTAGACCGAATCGCCTCTGTCCATCTCTCCGCCTTTGACTGCAACGTTTTACTACATGCACAATTCCCAACCCCAGCCAGTCTCGCATTCTTGCATTCCCTCCTAAGTCAAGAGCTGCTGCACACCATTCAGAATGCACAAACAGCCGGGAAAGCTATCATGGTAGTTCGAGACACAGAAGCAGAGAACCAGATTATCGGGTTTGCAAAGTGGGATTTGCCTAGTGTTTCCAAAAAAGAGATTCATGCTGGTATTACATGGCACAGGGATGTCAGACGGGAGTTTTTGGATGTCTATCAAGAGAAGGCAGAGCGGGCTAAAGTCAGGGTCATTGGCGATAAATCATGCTATCGTAAGCCAGTGCCGTATTTCGAACCTTAATGTTCACGTCATTTTTACAGTCATTTCTAGTATTTGGATTTCCTGCGTCGGATTCATCATCATCCGAACGAAGGCTTGCAAAGAACATACTCCCCCTGATTAAGGGGATTCACGTGCCATCGCTCACATAGAATTCATATTCCCCACTACTTGTGAAACATGACTGATGTTCGTTTACAGGTCTTACTTTCGTTGGAACCCATCCTGACTATCAAGGAAAAGGAGCTGCAACTTTATTGACAAAATGGGGACTTGAAAGGGCGAAGGAGGACAATGTCCCGGTCTACCTCGAGAGCACAGTTGCCGCATCATCTCTCTACCGTCGACTCGGATTTATGTCACTTGATGGTCTGTCTATGGCTCTCCCTCCAATCGAAAATGATAGCGGGCCAAACATTTACGAGGAACTTTGCATGCTGCGCACGTGGAAAGACGATGATGACGGAATGGAGTATTGGGATTCCAGCCTCGAAATCTCAAGCCTTCGACTGGATTATGAAGCTGAAATGAAGCCTCAGACTGTCGTTCAAGCAATATACGACCGCATCGAAGCATATAGAGAGGTGCAGCCATCACTATGGATTCATCTACAGCCCATTGGCGAAGTGATGAGCCAGGCTCATGCGCTAAACCAACGCTGGCCGATTCCAGAAGAGCGGCCACCCCTGTGGGGAGTACCGTTCAGTGTCAAGGATAGCATCAATGTAGTTGGTATTCCCACCACAATCGGTTGTCCGGCTCTTGCCTTCACGCCTACATCCTCTGCCACAGTCTACCAACAATGCATAGACGCGGGTGGGCTTTTCATTGGGAAGCCTAATATGGAGCAACTTGCTACTGGAATGACGGGGTGCCGAAGTCCTTATGGCACCCTTCATTCTACTTTTAGCAAGCAACACATCGTTGGGGGGTCAAGTAGCGGTAGTGCTGTTACGGTGAGTCAAGGGCTCGTCTCGTTTTCTCTGGGCAGTGATACAGCAGGCTCAATCCGTGTGCCAGCTTTATACAATGGAGTATTCGGCTTTAAGCCAACAAAGGGAACCGTATCTGCGCGGGGAGTTTACCCAGCATGCCAACACCAAGATTGTGTTTCATTTCTCACAACATCAGTAGGAGATGCAGAATCAGTATGGGAGGTTTGCAAAGGGTTTGACAAGATGGATTTCTTCGCAAAACCATGCCTTCCCTTACCGGAGCCTTCCACAGAATCTTCAAACCAACTACCATTCCGTTTTGGCGTGCCACCCGACGCCGCACTTGAAGCATGCAGCCCTGTATACCGTCAAAAATTCGACCAGGTAGTTGAAGCTCTCAAGACCGAATCTGGAAAGCCCGTCGACCTGGACTGGGCCCCTTTTGCATGCGCAAACGAACTGCTATATGGCGGTACATTCGTCCTAGAACGACTTACCATCTTGCCAGAAGGCTGGTTTGAGGAAAACAAGCAATTACTACATCCAGCCACCAGAAGTGTGTTTGAAGGCGCACTTGCAAGAGGGAGCACGGCCGTAGATGTTTTTCGCGACTTGCACAAGCAAGCACAGTACAAGAGAGTTGTTGAAGACATTTTGACATTTAACGAAGATGGACTTACCATTATGGTTGTCCCGACTGCACCATTCCATCCAACAATTGAGGAAGTTGAGAAGGATCCGCTTGGGATCAACGGAAGGCTGGGAACTTTCGCTCACTTTGCTAATGTGTTGGACTTGGTGGGTATTGCGGTGAAGTGTGGGACTTATGAGATTGATGACGAGAACGGGGGAAAGACGACTTTGCCGTTTGGTGTTACTCTTTTGGCGGGGTGCGGGTTTGACAAGCAGCTGTTGACGCTAGCAAAACAGCTGGAGGAATCGCTGAGCTATTTGGGTGAGGAGTGATACTTCTCGGGCATATGGCTTTGCACCGGATGGCGTCTTCCGATAACCTCAACCCCTTTTCGAAACCCAGTCACGTGTCGACCTCGCGTAATCCAGAGATTTTCTCTCCAAATGATTTGTGTCACTATTAAAGCGTAATCTTTCGAATTACGTACCAGTGTAACACCAATTTGAACCTTACCGGCACCATGCACCCATGGACTGCCAAATGCCGCAAGCCGGTAAGTCCGCAACCAATCATCAGCTTTCCCTGTGATTCTTTTAGCAATCCAGATACTTACCCACGATCGACAGACGCACTTACGAAGGGGTTCGTACGGAGTACGGAGTAGTGATTGTGGGGTTGAAGATTATCCGGTTTCGGTGATAATCCCAAGGCTTTATTAGTGGGGCACACGCGACTCATCAGGCTGAGAGAAACTCGGCAGACAAAAAAGTTCACGGCACACTTGACCGCCTTTACTAATTAACGTTCACTATCAACGAGGCCGCGATAAGGATCCCGCGCTTTTGAGTGGTGCGAGTCGTGGAAATGCACAAGCTTATTAACAAGTGTAACATATAGCCTTTTTAGAAGGGCCACTCAGCTGCTTGTCATTGCAATCATTACGTACCGCATTGCTGCTTCGAGGGTTTACTGCTGTCATAAAACCTTCCCCCAACGGCTGCACAACCTTGGGACTGACTTATGAGTAAAAAGGCGTATGATGCCGTGGAACCGGTAATGCGAGGTACCGGTTTAGTTAACCTAAGATAAATCCTATCTAATAATGCTTGTGCGACTTTCTTATCTCCACGTAGTTTTGAAAACCGTCCCCCGTCCCACGCAAAAACACCAGCAACAACGCCTCGACAAATTCGGTCAAAACAACATCCTCGGTCGTCTCACAGACACTCCGCTACACTAGCAGATGCAAAGCTGATTGATATACGAACATACAGTCCTCTTCATCCGTGGGAGTTCTGACAATCGCTGGCAGCTTCAATGACGCCAAAATCTATCCACCATCTCATTCTCCTTCAATCACTTGCTGGCACCCGTAGCAGCAGTGACAGCCATTGATATAAGGCCCTGAAACTCCGGAAATCACCAAGTGTCCATGTCCCACTGAGTGCCTTATCTTATCTTCAATATTGGGATCTTTCCCAAGTCTAGAAGAACCACAGACTACGGACCCTTTATTCCTCCGATAAGCAGCATACAAGCGTACCGTAAGTCGCTGTATTTGCATCCGTCACTGCTGCTGTCTGAGAGTGGGGAGATACGATAGGCCTTTCTCCTACTGTCCTTGAGCCATTCACGCCCTTATCGCCCCCCCGCAGCCCTGTCCAGCCTTGCTAGACCTGCTCCTTCGAGCTGTCTGCTGCGAGAACTAGACCAATCCGTGGCTTTCAGGGCAAAGAACTGGCCATCGCTCTTCCCCGAACACAGGGAATATCTCTTCATATCTGGAAATAAAGTGTACTAGCTGCAGAAATCCCACCCAGAACCGGAGGCAAAATTCCGGTTCCGGTTCCTGGTGGACAATCAGTGGTGCTATCGAGCCTCATTACGACATGTCGACGCCAACTACCCTCGCCCGCACGGCGCCTATTGCTATAGCTTCTCGCAAGCCCCGAACGATTGAGCCCTCAATCGAGAACTTTGGCAGCAGTCTAAACGGCAGGACCCAGCTTTCTTTAAGCATGAGCAGTTCTGCATCTGGGGATTCAGGAATGAAAGTTAGGAGTCGAAAAGATAGACCTTGTGATGCGTGCAGAAGAAGGAAAAGCAGATGCGTCATCAATGAGGGCCAGACGATTTGTGTGTTGTGTCAATTCCATACCCAGGAGTGTACATTTGTGCAAAGCCCGCAACCTCGGAAGAGGAAGCTAAACATTGAAGGAGGAAAGGAGGAATCTGTTGCCAAGAGAAGGTATGTAAAAATTGTGAATATATTCGACTGCAAGGTCGTTTTCTCCGGCCGTATTTCCAATTGCTTATAAAGGCTGGCGAGGCTGACATTTTTCCTAGATCACCGGATAGAGCCGACGAGAGACGACGAAGGCCAACCGAGTCAAGTATCTCTAGTAATTCTTTAATCGAGGAAATGGCCAATATTGGAGGGCCAACACTTTTAAAGCGAACATTGGGGCTACAAAATGATCGATACAGCCAATATATCGGACCAACTACCGACTTTGAGCCATCACTTATTGATTTGTCTCCGTTCGATCCTCAAGATGAAAGTCTACTCTCTAGGGGGACCTTGAGGAAAGTCAACGATGTGGAAACTTTCCTGTTGTTACCTGATTATAACACGCCTGGCTACGAGCATATTGTGGACGATGCAGATGCCATTGAAAGTCTTGTCGCGCCTCACGGACCAGCATTGCTCGAATTATATTTCAGGATCATTCATCCTAACTTTCCTATTCTTCAAAAGACGGTTTTCTTTGAGAAGTACAACCGTTCTCATCGAGAATTTTCTCCTCCAATTCTGGCTGCTGTATATATTTTGGCCATTAACTGGTGGGATCACAGCGAGGAACTTGTCAATGTCCAAAAACCCGATCTGAGAGAGCTGGAAAGACTTGCTCGAGTGACCTTGGCCGATGCAATGTACAGACCAAAACTTTCAACTGTACAAGCCGGGCTATTGCTATCCCAACGACCAGAAGGAGACCAGTGGGCACCAACAGCACAACTAGTAGCCATTGGCCAAGAACTCGGTCTTCACCTCGACTGCTCAACCTGGAAAATCCCACCGTGGGAACGGGGACTACGAAAACGTCTAGCATGGGCTCTCTACATGCAAGACAAATGGGGCTCCCTCGTCCACGGCCGACCCTCGCACATCTTCGCCTCAAACTGGGCCGTACCCCCTGTCTCCCCCAACGACTTCCCCGACGTCGACTTCGACGAGCACGACACGCGCGAAAGCGCCGAGTACGAGCGCGGCCGCCTCCTCTTCACACAGATGATCATCCTCTCGCAGATCCTCGCCGAGGTCCTCGACACCTTCTACACGCTGCAAGCCATGGCGACCGTCACGGCCGCCGGGCCCCAGGGCACGCAGCTCGTGCTCCAGCTCGCGAAACCCGTGCAGCTGAAGCTGAAGAACTGGTTCGCCGCCCTCCCGACCTGTCTACGCATGGATTCCTCCCCGCCCGGCAGTCCGACCACCACGCCGCTCTGCTCGACCGGCTTCCTGCACCTGGCCTACTTCGCGACGGAAATCACGCTGCACCGCCGCATCATCCGCTCGCTGACCACGCCGCCAGCGGCCCCAGACACCAAGCCAGCGCTCGATCCCTACATCACGCACATCTGCCGCAGCGCCGCCAAGACGCGCCTCATCTCGGCCATGGACTTTGTGAACCGGCTCACGGCCTCGCACCTGCGCTCCTTCTGGTACTTTGCGTCCAAGACGAACTTCGCGCTCATTGGCACGTTTGGGAGCTTGCTGTGGGCGACGGCGCCGGGGCGGGAGGAGGCGGATTGGTACCGTCGACGACTGGGGGAGTATCGGTGGACGCTGGGTGTTAGTTGCAAGGAGGGCGGTTCGGAGGGGGGCGGGAACCACCGGTTAACGGAGTTTGCGATGGGGATGCTGGACACGTCGACGGGGCTCCTCAAAGCCCTGCCCGAGAAACCAGCGCTGAGTCGCGTCGGCTCTGAAGGCGAGAATCTCGGCCGCGGCACTGCAGGAGAGGGCTTCCGCTTTGGGTCGTTCGGCACGACGGGGTTCGGCATCGGGCCGTCGAGAGACGAGGGGGAGGGCCAGAGTGGGCTTGCTAGTCCGAGCACGAGCGTTAGTTCGAGCGTGGAGAGCGGAGCGGGGTTCGAGGCCTACATGGCGCCGTCGACGGGGACGGGGTATTCTGTCCCGGGGAACGAAGAGATGTATTAAAGTACACTCACTACTCGTAAGTGACTGGATGGGATGGGTTGGAATTGAGACATGTGCATTGCATGATTTACGCAGCGAAGCGATTTGGGATTTGGGATTTGAAAGTACGCGACATGTTATTTAATGAGTTTCTTATTGTATAGAGAAAAGGCTTGGATGTAAATATGACAGTTTTGTTTTAAAAATTGAGCATTCCAGATCATCATCATACAGCACGTGCAAAGGTGGGAAAGTCCTCCAGGAATACTATACTCCTTTGCAGATTTACATTCTACTTTCCCTTTTAGACGGGCTCTACTCATAAAAAGATCACAATTCCTCAACTCCAGATTCAGGGATTCTGTTATTAGTCCTATCTGCTCTCGATACACAACTACTCGCAGCTCTCGTCGAATTTCAGAGTGTCACGTGCACGGCGTCGACGTCTTGCTATTCTCCATCCTCCTTCTAATTAGAGTGAGTAGGTGGACCTCACTATAGTCATCACTCATTCAGGCTAGAATACCAATGATATCAAGGGAACAGGCGCTGTGAAGCTTTCATTCTTTGTCTCTAATATCTAGGATACCGTGCCCTCCATGTTCCAGTAACATCAGGCTTGAATAATTTTCACGCTTTTCTGTAATCAACTTGGCTTTTGCGCACCGTATGTTTTGTCTAGCTCGAGACTTTGTGTTGGCGTATGTAAGGGGTATGTTGGAAAAGCATCGCATCGCAGTGGTTGGATTTCAGATAGCCGCCGGGAAAGGAAACTCGATGGTGTCGTCTGGACGCCCTCGTCAAAGGAAATAACGGACCGCCAAAGGAAAATTTGAGGGCTTTAGGTATCATCGTGACACTAAGACCCCATGATTGAGAAGCACAACGCTTCTAATGCAACAGCGCAACGTGTAATACAACGCAACGCAAAAACCAATCAAACCACCGTATCAGAAAAATGATCAACTCCCGAAGCACGCGCCTCTACAAACTTTTCTCCATCGCAACTAATTCCCTAAATCCTTCCTTCCATTTTGCGCTCTCGTCGCTGGTCGGTCGTGGCAAGGGGCTGCGTGCGTATCCGCCATAGCCGAGCCAGCTCTCCATGCCGGCCTTGGTGCTAACAATCCCTCCTTGAATAGCCGCCCAATCGCCCCGCGCAACAACCTCCTGCAGCTTCTGGGCCTCAGCAATCTTGCCATCCTTGTACAGCCTCATGATCTCAATGCACGACTTGGGAGCAATGTTCGCCAGCCCTGCCAGTATGCCATGTCCGCCACCAATCAAGCTCTGCATTGTGAAATCTGCACTCCCGCCCAACACCAAGAACGGAGGCGCATTAAAGGTGTGAGGCTTCGCAGACTTGGTCGCTGCCACAATTCTGTTCAACTTCCCCGTGTTTCCACATGTGAGCTTCACACCCACAATGTTCGGGTGTGCCGCCAGTTGGATTATAACGTCGGAAGATAGATCCATGCCAGAGACGGCTCCTGGATAGTTGTAGATGACGAGCGGGATCGGCGACTGGTCTGCGACGGAGTTGAAGAATTCGATTACGCTCGCAGCCGCCGGTGAGAAGAGGGGTGCGTAGTAGGAAGGTGGTAGGACAAGCGCATAGTCGCCCCCAGTTGCGTATGCTTCGCGGCAATATGAGATAGTCTCGCGGACGGACTGGGCACCGCAGCCTACCAATATGGGCATTTGCGGGAAACCGGCTCCAGTAAGTGCTGTGCGGGTGGTTTGAGTGACCGTTTGACGTTCCTCGTGAGTAAGATGGACTGCTTCTCCGTTGGAACCTTGAGTGGTAAGGCCCGTGACGCCGGCTTTGGCAAGACGTACTGCATGGCTAGCAATGGTTGCGGTATCGAGATCTTCCGTGACGGGGTCGAAGAAGCAGATGGTTGGGACATAGACTCCTGGCTTCAATGGGCGAGAGGCATGGTCTTCCGTATCTAGCGAAGTGCTGCTATGGGAAGAACTGTACTGCGACCCGGTTAAAGCTGATTCGGAGTATATGCTGTTGGCAGTGCTGCTCGAATTTCGAAGGCCAGAGCCAGCTACTGGTCTAAATGACATGTTGTGGAATCCTTGGGTGAAGCTGCCGGCGGGAGAAGGTGCGTCGTTATGAGGGGACATGGTTGCAAGTTGCAATTGAGGAAGGAGCAACTAATTAAGTACTTGTAGACAATGACTCTTGTTGTGAATTGGATGGCCAGCTGGAGGTGAATCCCAAGTAGATCTAGTATGTGTTTGTAGATGATGACTCCCGCTGTGAATTGGATGCCAGCTGGCTGGAGGTGAATCCCAGGGTCTTTTCACCTGGATTAAGTAGTATTTCTTTGTTCCTGGGTGGCGCAGGGAGGAGCGAGGAAAGCATTCTGATTTGCTATGAGGAGGGGAGGGAAAGGAGGGGTGGCCTGTCAGGAACGCTCTGGGAACTTGGGAAGTACTAACTGGTACCCGGGATACCCAGACATTGGTTATGGACTGAGTAGTGTCTGCTGGTAGTAGTGTGGGGGTAAAGGCTCTCTCAAAACACCTTGCCCCACTGTGCCTCGGACTACTGGATTGGGTCTCTCTCACTCACCTAATGGGCGCCCAGGCAGTTCCATGTGCAGCCCGGTAGTAAGTAACAGTAAGTAAGATTGGCTGAGTATCGTGAACCATATTCGTCCACGATGTCGCGGCTACGCCCACAACTACTGCTGGCTCACCGGTAGTCACGAGTGATCCAGCAGCGTTGCAAATGAGTTGTCATCGATTGGTGGATAGGCAGGAGATGCGTAGCCATTGTGCCAAGTGGCAAGAGAGGCGTCGCTGTCGCTATTCTGTTCCGTTGCAGTACCGCTATTGTACATACAGACACTCACAATTCGCTCTGATGACCTCACCGACTATCAACTGTTTGCGGCAGTTCTGTCTCTTTTCCAGTTGTACCGCTGATGCTTACTGTATTTCCAAACATCTGGAAGCATTAATGCAGGCAGGCCCACGGCGCATACCCGTGGCATGGCGGAAGAAGCCAAGTAAGAGGCTCAGTTCAAAACTCATCTCACCGCTGAGATGTCAGCATGCCACACAGACTTGCCTTGCCTTGTGTTGTGTTGGATTGGATTATTAGCTGGTGGTACTGTACTGGTATTAATTAATTGAGTTCAGGAAGCAGTGCGGTGAGCTGAGCTGAGCTGAGTCGAGTCGTTGAAAGTCGCGGTCCTGGCGTGTCGTGCTGTAACAAGAAGGTGTGTCGTCGAGTCAGTCGTACAGGATCTAGTCGGCTGATGCTGATGCGCCGTCATGACCTCAAGCCTTCGCGGGGTTGCTCTTGGCGTCTTCTATCCCCGGCCGCCCGGGGTGTTAGTGACAGATCCCCAATTAGGCAGCCTATTGAGGGCCGCGAACCTGCTGATCATCCCCAAAGCAGTATAGCAGTGCCCATCGTTGTGGCTCTTGGAACCGTCTGGCTGAACTTTGACTCTACCTACAACAATACTACTGATGGGCTCGTAAGCTGTAACGCCCAAGGCAAAGGTTGCGTGGGGGTTAGCTTGAAATCCCCAATGAGCGGTCGGAGAGTCAGGATCCAGACCGACCTTGATAGAAAACCCTGAATGACTTACTCGTATACACCACAAAGACTCTCACAACTTCACACGCAGACTGTAAAGTCGCACTACTATCCTATTATTATTTGCTCAAGGGGTACTTAAGGGGTACTGTAGCATCGCAGAGTCTCTTCTTACTTCCAGACCTGGACCCGCAAGCATCTCTCACATTTGGGCGCAATGACACAATCACGAGATCAGAAGGTCCTTAAAGTGTGCATGTCGAAGAGGACAAGTGGCTCAAATTTACATAATCAATCTGCAAAATCTGCAAATCCCATGCAGGAAAACATGCCATTGCTTCTTGTTTTGCGTCTCCTCTCATCTCCACCTCCTGTGGTGGTACCTAATTTCCTGTACTGCCAAAGTTTTGATGTGCGTGGTCATTTGGGGTGAAGAATAACTTCAAAGGGCGTGGGGGTTATGTCCTTTACAGCCTGTCTTTCAACCCAAGTCGGTTTCTTTCTTTGCGCTTTCGCCACCAAAATGGTATTCGGGCAAAGGAGGCGCGGTTATCGGGAAAAGTTTCTGTTTTTGAGGCGACTTCGCAGCGTTCTATGCAAGATCTGGTCGCTTCAGTGCCATGCGTTGTGCAACGCACCCCACGCGCAACGCCCACCGAACATTTCTTTCTTGGACGCAGAATTTGGACCTGCCGATATCCGGGATAGTTATTCCAAGCAGACGCGCGAATACTACCAATACTCGCGGCAAAGGGGGCATCAATGGATAATGTAGCTCGTGTTCTCTCGCGGATGTACCTCCGTTCTCCCCACATGCCATGTCTCCATGCTCTGCAATGCGTTCCTAGTTGGGATGAACTACGAATTACTTTCCAACCTCTGTCTGATACATCTAACTACCTCTACATCAGGTCAGGCGGAGAAAAGTTCGAATAGGCATTTTCATCCTACTCAATCAATCCAACTTGCAGTTATGACTTGAGCAGGAGGTGCCAGCCCTCTAAAGTTATTCGCAGTCAGATCTTACCCTTTACACGCAACATCTGATATTGGTTGGCTTACGTAAGACAAGCCACCTTCTGACATATCTAAACCTGCGCCTTTGTGGCACCCATTGCATAGTTATTTCCATGTTTCCGAATTTTCTGTCATTTTTTCGTTGTGGCTCTGTTCGTTCCATGTTTAACTTCTGATAGTCCATTCCATGATATCTCAGAAAACCAGGAGTATTCTAGTGTCATTTGATTGGACGCCCATACCTTCATCCCACAGGTTCCACCCTGCCTTTGAATCCATCCCGGGTTTTGACGGGTACACAAAGTTCAATCTTGAAGTCATTCAAAATGTCTATATGGTAGCGAGACAAGGGCGAGGTCTTGACGACATGTTACTTCAAAGTATTTTACCCCTCATCTAAAAGTCTTGGCGGTGCCACGAGTCTACCTTCTAATTTTGGTTCTGCATCTCACATTCGTGGCTTCTATAGGGCCAATTTATCCGATGCATGAGCCCATGACTTGGATCTCCCCTGCACCTAGTGACGTTTCTGGAATTGTGGGGAAGTGGAAGCGCTAGAAGCTACTCCGTACGGACTCATTGTTGCCCTACTCCGGAGTAGCTTGTTGGTTGCGTGGGGGTTGTTGACTCTCCTATCTGGTATAGAGATTCCCCTTGAGTATCAAATATAGTCAAGGTGGGCTGTCAATGAAATTAACTGATGTACGAGTACGTTTAGAACAATTCTCTCTTTCCTACCGTTATTTATAACCGAGGTAAAGCACACTGATTTACTTTCCATACATTGTTACTCCGTACTTTACTCGCCTTCTATTATAAGCAGCAGCTCGCTGAAATCGTTTCCCGTTCGGGTTTTGAATACTTCGCAAGTGCATCGTCTCCTGAATTGTACCTGGTGTACTTGCCCTTGCACCTCTCTGTACCCCGCATTTCGAGAAAACTTTAAAAGGGGTAGGGACTTTCTTCTGACAGATGTCACATTTTATTATTCATATAAACTGCACTTGTGGAGCCGCTATTTATAATAACTGACCCTGGAAGTCTTGAAGATGTGCATTTAAAGTCGAGTACAAGTAAGGAAAATCTGATCCCACTCTCACTGTTTTCTTCCGAACTTCTGCATAGGTACAGTACCACCAACTTTTTCACCCACCAAAAAACGCTTAAGTTTTTGGGTTTCGCGCTAAATCTACTATACCGATTTTTGCCTTTCGCCCTTTGCAAAAGTTGGTGGTGTGGTGTGCAAAAGTCGGTGTACCGTACGCGATTCGCAATGGAGTTTCGCGAAGGCGGGTTTTTGCGCTCGCCGTATGGTTACTCGAGTAAATCGTGTTTTCATTACGAATAGATGATCCATGAGTGGCGGATATTGGATTCCTCTGTCGTTTGGTAGTCATTCGCGGGGCATAGCAAGCTATGCTGTTGCGCGTTGCCAAAAACATTGGCCGTTGAAGTCCCACTCCACCCCGTACCCCGCAAGTGCATCCTTCATTCTTAAATCATCTGCGGCTAAAGCTCTCATCTTACGTGTATCCTCCATCTTAGTAGAAATCTCTCTCCTCAATCGAGTAATAACTTCCAGTACTGAAATCGGAATGCCGGAGATAATAGCAAAATATCTTCACTGGAAACCCTGACTTTCCAGTCTTACCATTTGCATTTCATACCCCTTTCACATCCCAGCTGAATTCTAAATCGAGCCAGAGCTTTTAGTTCATCTCCGTGCTCTCTTCAAATACCGCGAACAGCTCGGTCTGGCACTGATTTTGAAGTTGCTCTGGATTCTCTGTCTACAGTACATGTACATGTACACCGCTAGTCACATCCCTTCTTTCGCGATTGCGAGCCATCGTATATTTCGAAGCTAGAAATTAACCCACGTTGTAAACTAGTTCACCTCGGGTCTATTGGATAGTTTGAGTTGTTCACTAACTGTATTGACTAGTATAAACAATCAGTACAGGAACCCGCGAGAGGAGAGTCGCTGGAGGCTTCTAGTTTTGAAAAGTGCTCGGTATAGAAGTACTATAAGAGCGTGTGTGAATCTGATGTGAGACTTCCTTCAAAGGATAGCATAATCTAAGTAGAAGAGAGATATCGTAGATTTATGACTCAAGCATCACGCCTAGTATCTCTGCGTATAAATTTCCTCTTTCTCATGCCCAGGCACTCACTTGCAGAGCAGACTTTCTTTCAGTCCACGATATCAAGATCTTCTTATTCGTTTCGCAGCTTCGCGTTATTGTTGCAGCGGTTGTTCGACACATATATCCTCGATATTATCAATCAAGACTGTCTTGAAATCATACAAGTGATACCTAGTCAGACAGCGAGCGTTTCGCGCCCCTATCCTATCTAGCAAACACCAACACGGCTCGCTTATCTTATTTCCATCCACCTCATGGATGTTGAATTTGCACCTTTCCATTTTTTGGAGCTGAGATATATCTGTATGTGTGCCCTTGGCACAACCCCTTGCAAGTCATCGCTTGATTTGGCAGCCCCGCTAATTGCAAGTTAGGGGGATTTCAACGAAAGCGTCAACCCCTATCCGCCTTCTCGCTGGTTTATAGAGTGTAAGTGTTCAGGAGCTCTTGATTGATGTCTTATAATAAATACTCGCTCATATCTCTTTACTCTAACATATAGGAAGTGAACTATTCTGGGTGGAATTTGTTGGACCCGTTGCGGATTTGCAGATGAAATGCCAGCAGAGAGTGTCTGCACCTTTCCTCGATAGAAACACAGACGAGAAATTCCCACGAAAGATTTCCTTTCCGTCTCACTTCTGCCTCTTCTCTTAGCAGCCCCGGGTTTTGGCTCCTTCTCCTTCTCCTTCCCGTAATATTTGACGCACACACCGCGCTCTTTGCACACACGATCTCTGTCCGGCTCCTGGCAATTACACACTCCACCTCCTATGCCGCACTCACAACCCAGCTTCTCCCCTACAAGCACATCTATTAATGCGACCACTACGGCACCCTCCTGGGCGTCAAATTTGAATCCTCTTCCCCCATTTTTGCGCTCGCACGCCACACATCCCATCATGTCCGATTTTCTCAGCGCAATCCGGGAGCAGATCTATTTTCTGCCACCCTTCTTAGCAGGCGTGGCTCGCGACTTCCGTGGTGAGGTACTCGTCGCCCCCTGTTCCCCGCCTCTTTTCGTCTTCCCTCCCCCAGCCCCATCATTACCAGCTGTATCCGACTGTAGCTGGCCTTCAAGTACGAGGTAGGTTTTCATATTCATAGCCCGCTCAAAGGCCGGCTCCCCTGGCTCAAAACCTTCTCCGATTCCCCGTATCGGGTCGCCCTTCCTCGTCAATTTGTCGCATCTCCAGCAATGTCCCCGCACCTCCAACACATCGCCATCGCTCACGTGGCTCCAGTCATCTTCGCCGTTGACCTGTATCTTCGCCCGTACTTTGAAGACTAGCGGGTCTTCGTGTGGACAGCGGCAGTTGCCGGGTGTTTTGGGAGGGCGCGGCGGGCAGAAGTTACAGGGCGCCGTGTTGTCTAGTGGATCCCAGATCGGGGGCGCCGGTGGCTTGGGAGGGATTTTGTGTTGGCAGTAAGAGGAAAGTTCGTATTTTGTCTCCGTATCCGCAGGCTTTACATTATTGACGAACAGCCCGGCTCCGGATCTGTAAATAGACTGGCCGGGCTCCAAAATAGGTTCAGCGGCTGCCTTCCCCTTCCGCTTTTTCTTTGGAGAGATGGGTGGAACTTTTATGGTGCAGGTACAAATGTACGCTATCCCCGGGCCTCCTTCTCCATTTTCGCCGAATGGGTAGATGGGGTTTTCAGTCGCGCAGTGGCAGGTTCCAACTTCGCCAATCGCCCTATCCAGCGAGGTGTCTCGGAGATCGGCTTTTTCATCGGTCTTCTTCCTTTTTCCCTTTGTGCCAGGAGCGGGTTTCTTCCCGGCGGTTTCCTCCGGCCCAAAATACGAACCCTGGTCCTCAGGCTCCCAGTCACTCGGTGGGACTTCATCTTGAAACTGTGCTGTTTCCTTAGCCGGTCCTGTAGATTTCTTCCTGGGTGTTGGTTTCGTTGCTGCTATGTTAGGACGCCCTAAAGACTTGAAGACCGATATATCGTAGTCGACCGTGCTGTTCCAAAACTCCCCAAAACCACCCTTCGCACCGAAGCCTGGCATCTTCTCTTTAGACAGTCTCGGAGACATTTTCTGGGCAGGAGATTTGGTGATCTTCTTAGGTGTATTCTTTGTTGTTGTCTTTGCAGTAGTTTTCGTTGCAGGGCTTGGTTTTGGTCGTCCTCGGCCTTTTTTGAGACTTGGTGATGGTGGAAGGGGAATGAGGTCTGGGTCAAGCGGGGCTATTGCATTTTTCTTGGGGACGGCAGTCTTCTTGGGTGCGGTGGTTTTTTTGACTGGTTTCTTGACTGGCTCTTGCTCGACAGATTTGGCTTTGGCTCCTCGGGTGACTCGTTTGCCGACTTCGGGGTTCCGTTTTGGAGGCATTCTAGAAGAGATTGAATATTCTGGGAGACGATTAAGAAAGGTGAAGTAGTGGAGAGGGGATTTGGAAGTGGTAGCGATAATGTGAAGTAATTACCGCCATTTTGGAGGAATATATTGCTAAATGAGGGGTTTGAGAACGGGTGGCATGCACGCCAGGAATGTAAACACTAGATATGAGCTCCTATGGTTGCCACTAGACAACCAGGAGATCATGTTCGGAGGTGGAATGCTGGGTATCGTCCAACCAACTTAACCGTAGTAACTCTCACAGTGGACAGAAACAGCGACACCCATTATTAACTACTTTTCAATGTCCGACTTGGCCTAGGACATCAAAAATTGGTGTCGCCTTTTTGTCCCGGGAATGTAAGTAAACAAGGTCGAGCCGATGAGCGAGCGTTGTGAGTTATGAGACTCGTCGGTCTTATATTCGCCTGAGATATGAGATTAAGATCCTAAGGAGTGAAAGGACGTCTGAAAAGGAAAGTGAAGAGGGGCGAGGGGTCTATTTATCTTACCTTACTCAGTGTGGGGGCCCGGGAACCCCCCCCCCGCTGGCTCGCGTGGGATCCGTTGGGGGTCTACCCGTCTCCCACAGAGCTGGTGGAGCTGGGATTGGTAACATTCCGTGGGGAGCATTCGAAAAAGACTAAATGAGCATTCCCGTCCTGATCCTGGACCCAATCATGCTCTCCATGAGCCGTGGGAGGATGGTGTCGCCATCCGGGATCCACAAGTCATAATGACTTCTTTGATTGTGAGCCAACGACAATGGTTGACAATCCTGTGGGTATTTGGATCTCGTAATCGCCCTGTCTGATGTGGAGGTCAGCTAGATTCATTTGAAGATCGATATCTATTCATTGTCGGACTCTGTAAGCTTTTCTGGCGGGTGGGTTCGTTAACTATTTGGACTGCTCACAACCTTCGAAAGGCCATGAAACCATCAATTTGGTTCAATTCGCTCAGGTGATCGTCGGGATTAACATAAGGCTCTCCAGCGATACTCATCCCGGTTTCGTTTCTTCTCTGGCAGCTCTGTCATTGGAAATGGGGGAGGCGGTTTTGCGCGCCATGTGGAGGTTTCTGTGAACTCTCCATAGCAGGCCAAAAAGCTTCTTTTTGACCAATATAAAGAAGACAATTTGAAATATCTTTTCAACCGGTACTGTATTTGTTCCTTCGCTTCCTGTCGTTGAGATTGTTCAGCTGGAACGGAGCAAGAGCGCTGGCGGCTATTGAGCAGGGCTGGAGCTATTGTCGCGGCCATCGTTTACTATAGCATCCTCTTCTTGGGTAGAAAAGTACTTGAGATGCTGTAATGAATAGTATAGTGATGGTAGCTATAATAATTGCAATGATTTGTACTGTAGGGGCGCAAGGAAATATATCAACGCGTGAAAGATGAGGAGATAAACAAACGCATCATAAACTTGAAAAGAATATGGAGTAGACACAATCTATTTTGATAACATATTAACCATGACTCCATGTATTCAAAGACCCCTAAAGACAACTATGCCTCCTTGTAGATTTACTCTCTTGTGATATGTACTCAAGGTCGTGGTTGTGTTGTCGCAAGCCTCGAAGCACAGATTCGCTATGTATTGTACAGCGCCGTAACTAACTAGTGTCAAAACGCGCATTTTTGCCGAGGACCCCCTCAAGTGAAAAACCCCCTGAATCGCGATTATTAAATCGTGATTTGCCTCACAACCACACATTTAATTAGAAATCTAACCTTATAGCAAGATTCCTTATACTTAATAATTACCCTATACTCTTTTTTATATAGTCCTAAGCCCTAGTTCTTATGCTTTTTAGAAAGGGGCGGAAAATGGTAGATTTGCAAGCACATTATAATTTTCTTACTTATTTTGCCCGAAAATCTGCGCAAATCTACCCTTTTCTAAAAGATTATAAGGACTAGAGCTTAATACTATATAAAAAAGAGTATAATATATATATTAAGTATAAGGAATCGCTCTATTAGCTTAGATTTTTAATTATATTTGTAGTTGCGGGGCAAATTGCGATTTAATAGCTTTCTTACTTATTTTAC
>QGMF01000503.1:0-28316 GCA_007821475.1 Lachnellula arida | reverse complement strand
GAGAGAGAGAGGGAGAGGGAGAGAAGAGAGGAGAATTAGGTGGGCTGGGGGATATGGGTATGTTTAGGTTGGAGTTGGAGTTGGAGTTGAATGTGTATGGATGGATGGCTGGATAAGGAGGATTTGGGAGTTATGAGGATGAGGATATGTTTCTAACGGAGTATATAAAGGGGGATGGATGAATGTTGATAAATGGTTACCTATGCAAGGTGGGTGGAGAGTGGGGAGGTAGGTAGCTTCTGTTCTTATATTCGGTTTGGGGATTTTGTATATGTATGTATGTATGTATCATATTGTATGTTATTTTTCATGTACAATGTAACACCGCCTGGCCCGTTGTCTTTTATCTTTTCTTTTCTGTTCTGTTCTCCATATAGTACATATGTATAACAAACTCACCTCAGCTCACCTCACCTCACATCTACGTCCGCCTTCACCTCACATCCACATCCGCCTTCACCTCTACCATGACATACTATGCTATAATATAATATAGTATAACCCCACACATGCAACACTACAACCCAACCCAACATAATCCAAAATCTCCTTCCCTTCCTACACCCCACAGAGCACAAAGCACAGATATCGTCCATTCAATTCAATAAAGACCCCAAGCAAGTTCAATCAATCAAGCCTTCCACTCCCTCTCGATATTAAACAATTTCCACCCCTCGACATGCTCACGCTGTCCTAGCTTCTCGAGCTCGGTCCAGGCGTCGGGGTACATGGCTTTGGCCCATTCGGCGACTGTTTCTTTGCGGTTGCGGCCTGGGATGGCGTTGTAGAATATGCCTAGACTGTGTGGGGGAGGGTGGTGTTAGTGAGGATAGAGTGGAGTAGAGTGGAGGGGAGGGGATAGAGGGGAGTGAAATTAAATTGGGTTAGGAAAGAGAGAAAAAGGGGTGAAAAAGAGGAAGGCTTACGTCAAAGCATCAGGCTTTAATCCAAAATCCACCTCCCCACTCTCAACAACAGCCATAGCATCCTCCAACTTCCCCCTCCCCGCCAACGCCCCCACATAAGCACCCCAAACGCCCTGCGTAATCTCAATCTCCATCCTCCTCATACGATCCCAGATCTCGCGCGCCCGGAGATCGCCAAACGGCGTCATCTCACACGCGCGCATCACGATTTCTAAACTACGATAGCTAGGCCCCTCATCACTATTCGTGATGTCGTCCCAGAAATCCAGGGCGCGGTCGCCATCGCCCGTGCTGGAGTAGGCGAGCATGAGCGCGTTGTAAAGGAGCGTGTTGGGTTCGATATTGGGGTCGAGTTTGAGCATGTTGTGGACGATTTCGAGGGAGTCCAGATCCGAGAGCCGCGCTATGTTGAGGAAGACGCTGACGTACGTTTCGAGCGTGGGGCGGTGCGTGGGGAGATCGTGGGAGCGCATGTGGCCGAATACATAGGTGCCCATGTCGCTTCTGCCACGGGCGAAGAATTCCTCCATGAGTTTGGTGCGCATCGCGACGTCGGTTTCGTCGAAGATTTGGCGAAGAATTTGGTATGCTTCCCATGCTTTCATGGTGGGGACGTTGCGGTCGAAGACATAGGCGTAGAAGGTGTCGCGGATCGATGCCCGTTCGGGGAGTGTATAGTGGTAGCTGTTTGTTTGGAGGAGGTCATATATGTCGTCTATTTGTGAGTGAGCCATGTAGAGCATTGCTACTGCGGAGACGGTTTCGGCTTCTAGACGTGCGTGGCGGGCCTCGAGGTCTTGGAGGATGGACATGATGCGGTCGTAATGGTTTGTTTTGGAGGCGCAGAGAGCACGGATGTAGTGGTTGATTGCGGGCAGGTCTTCGCCGGCGAGGATTTCTTCTGCTTGTAGGGATTCGTAGGCGGATTGTGCGCCTCGTAGATCGTCAGCGTCGACGCGGTAGTTCATTTGTAGGATGAAGGTACGGGCGTTGGGTTGGATATTGTTTTTTAGGCCCAGAGCAATGTAGCGTTCTGCTAAGTAGGGGTCTTTCTGGGTCATGGCCAGAGAGACCAGGCCGTTGATGGTAGTGATGTCTGGTTGTAGGTCTGGGTTGCGTTTACTCATTACTTCCATCATTTGCTCCACGTCTTCAACTCCTTTCCCAACAGCACCTGCCGCCCATTGTAATACAACGTCCCATTGTTCTTTTGTTGGATCTCTCTCCACAACGTCTCGGAAACACTGCTTGCACCACTCCAGCTCGTTATTTCGTATACTGAAATTTAAAATCGCAGTCAAGGTCTCGGGCCTTATTTTGTTCAATGGGTTTCCATCTGCCCCCGGCTTTTCAAACCACATCTTCGTCGCCTCAACATTGTCTCTTTCCGCGTAAAAGCATGTCATAATTTTCTGCGTCTCCGGATTATGGGTGATGGCCTTAATCTCTAGAGTTTTGAGCAGCTCCGCCTCATTATTTTCCTTCGCAAACCCCGCAAGAATGAGTTTCCAAAAGAACTTCATTCTCTTGGGTGCATCGGTCTTGCCCGTAGTCGATTCGGTGTAATGTTCTTGTACAAGTTTCATCGCATCAGTCGTATTGCCAGTCTGCGTCAGGACTGTAATCAGATACCCCACATCCGACAATTGCCAACGTCCTCGCCGAACTAGCTCGTCGTAAATGCCTCTCGCAAACTCGCTGTGCACATCAACCGCATTGTCCTTTGGCATAAGAAGTAGTGCTCTCCTCGCATTCTTCAACGCCACAATGCTCAAGTCATACACACCTTCTTCTATCTGAAACTCCTTCACGTAGTTGAACGTCCGTAAGACCTGCGTAGCTTGTATCCTATTCAGAGGCTCATTATTCTTATTCTTGTACTCGAAGAACCGTTTCCATGCTTGAACTAGGTGTGGGACTGGTGGTGGACGCGCACCGAGGCTTTGCATGTTGGAGAATTCGATAAAGGTTTCGAGGCCGGGCAGAAGCTCTGGGTCTTTGGGTTTCCGTTCTTCTTTCCGGGAGAATCCGAAGAGTGATCTTTGCTGTATACCACCTGCTACTCCAATCCCTCCTCCCGCATAACCCCCTCTGCGCCATCTCGAAGCTCGTCTTGTCGGAATCGATGCATGGCAGCGGAACACGAGCCCCTCAGTGGAAAGGAGACCCCGGAAGACGCTCCGAGTTAATTGGGACCGCATTATAATATGTACAAGTATTAGAAGCTTTAGATGGTCAGCAGATACTCATTTAGAATGGCGGAATAAGGGTTGAATGTACGGAATCATGTTTGGCGGGCAATTGCTGGAGATGGGAACTGTGATGTACCTCGAAATTTTTTAGAGGTTGGAGAGCTTCGAAAGATGATTAGCGCTAGTCCATATTTAGATACAGTAATCACGTGCAATGTACTCGACGTATTCAATTTCTTTTCGGGTGAGAACAGCAGCTTTGGAGTGACCAGAAGTCATTTTATCTAAGATTTGTGAGATGAATATCTGTCCAAACCATGAAATAACGCCCTCCTTGTCGATAATCCTCGCGAACGCCAAAACCCCTCCTTAAGCTCATGAATCGTCAGCGTACAATTATAGTAAATCAGAGAAGCTCTCCTTCTCCTTCATCTTCTCCAATTTCTGGCTCACTATCCCAATCCATATTTTCAGCAGCAGCTTCGGCCGCCCGGTGCACCTCTGCCAATCCACTGAGCTCAGTCACATAAGCTGGCTCTGTTAATGCGCGCTTAACAAACTCCCATCCATTGCGCTTGTACTCATTGACGATCTTGGGAGAACAGGCCGAACAGCAATCATAGGACTTTCCACTTATGATCTTGTTTTGGAAGGTTGATAAGAAACCACGGATCTGATGTGGTACGATGCCGAGAGGGTGCTCGGGAGGGTCCCTCTCGTAGTCGATGGAATGGGTTGTTTGGTTCACGGATGCTACCGGTGCGGGTGCTTGTGCCCCAAGAGGGTGTTGGAGAAGTGATACTAGGACCTCGACTAGAAGATTTGATGCCATAGCTGCGACGCCGGGTCGCGTGACCGTACATTGCTGGTCGAGAGTTTGATCCTTGACAGACTGCAACTTTGTTAGCTTGAGTC
Organism: Lachnellula arida; assembly: GCA_007821475.1. Taxonomy (NCBI): domain Eukaryota; kingdom Fungi; phylum Ascomycota; class Leotiomycetes; order Helotiales; family Lachnaceae; genus Lachnellula; species Lachnellula arida. The sequence goes on along the minus strand of QGMF01000503.1, from coordinate 24,283 downwards.
ACTGAAATTAGAGGCTCATACTTACATCTGCTGGAGCTACCACATCGTTGCAGAAATAACACCCCAAGGCGGCTTCTCCACCATCTTGTGCAGTGACGCCATGTCTCATGACCACATAGGTGTCAAATCCGAGAGCAGCATTCATAACAATTTTGCCTGCTGATTTCCCAATCACTGTTGGAAGCCAGCGACTCTCTCGTGTATCCATGAGCAAGAAAATAACATCATGGGCGTCAATAAGCGTCTGAAGCGTCTCAAAATCCAATCTAACGTTTGTTTCGTCCTGAATTGGATGTCCGAGCATGGGAACCGACATGACATGTCCAGTACTGTCCACATTGGGATAAATCTCCTGAAGAGCCTCAGCGGCTCTGTATGCCTTTTTTGCACCCCCTTCAAGGCAGTCCTTATGGTCAAATAACGGCTGTCGGACTGGATTTGAAAAAGATACATTCGCATTGTCGATGAACGTAATTTTGCGTACTCCCCATGCCATGAGAGCTCGGGAAACGTAAGATCCAAGTGTTCCGGCTCCAAGAAGAAGACATTTAGTTTGTTTGATTTTATCCAAATTCAAATCCGGAGCTATTCGCCACTTCATAAGCTTCAAGTTCAAGTCAACGGCTTGATCGGCCAGCTGAGTGGGATCCATGTACTGAGTGAGACTAGTAACTCTTGCACTCAGCTTTCCAATGCTGTTTCGCTCCCATCCCGTGATTTTGGGTAAGTCGTTGGTCGGATTCTCCATTGGTTGGGTTTCCAGAAGAAAAATACGACTTCTAGCTTCGTGTCTTCTGGAATGGACATCTCGATAACTCAGAATCTGGACCTTGTTGAGCTTAAATCGTCGCCTGACTAAGACCAGGAGATTCCTCAACATCCACCCTGGATTATCGGGGTACGTAGAAGGGTCGACAAAGCATACAAATCTATCCTTGGGTTCCGTTCGGTCAAAAAATCCGCTCTCAAATTGCCGGAGGGACCCAACAACCCACTTATAGCCCAGCAAGCTTTTTGGTGTCCCGGGAGTTGTTGGACGCTCGGAAAAGGAAGTCCTGCGTACTCGCTTTGCTAAGAAGAAGCCGTGCTCTCTATTGTCGGTCCCGTATTTCCAAGTGCCGACCTCATCGACAAGCTCGGTAGTTTCTTTCCCCTCTAGTGGAGGTGGTTGCTCCTCGGCTTGCTTCCAAATTGGCTCAGAATGAATCGCTGGGAAAGCAAACCAGTAGGTGAAGGTATACTTCTTCAGGTTTGCAAATGAGAGAATGGAAAATGAGGATAGAAGCGAGGGGATGGAGTATATAGTTCCATCATTGATAGCATCCCATATCTAAAAAAGTAAGCTACAAAACGTACGGGGCTGGATTTTATACATACCTGTCTCGCGGCTGTTTCTAGGATTGCTGGCTTGTTAATATTTTTAAAATCCTCGATGGTGTTTAGGTTCTTGATCTTGCCCTCGGCACGTATATGATTGGGAGGAACACTGCCACGTCAGTAAGCTGTAGGCAATGGGTAGATTTCACGTTCTTACTCGTCACTGTTGAGGGCATTTCCGAGCACCCTCATCCGGCAGCTGTCCTCTGGTGCGGCTGAGCGGGGCTCGTACAAACCAAGAACGGTGCGGGCGGAATCGTCGAGTTTATCATGATCTATCTTGGACTGTGATAAAGCCGTGTAAAAGGGCAGCTCTATCTCGGAGCCAAAGGGGGCGAATTTCAAAGCCATAGTGAAAGTTGCGATGTATTGGTGTATTGAGAAGCCAGGGCGGAAGGAAAGGCAACGCAACCTAAGCTTGAGACCTGGTGGACTGCAAACGGGTGATGTAAGAACAGCTCAGGCTACGGGGATGCGTTATCGGTTCCCACGATCAGGGTACCAGAGATGAGATGACCAGGAGAGTTGTAGGATATCATGTGTTTATGGCTCGTGGACACAGTGAGTTGTGTGTTTTATAGTCATACATGTATCGTAAGGAGGCAGTCATGGGACTGACAGCATCAAATCAATGTATGTAACCCCCACGTGCCCCACTCCACCACACGAACCTCGGGAAAGCTGCGGTGCGGCAGTGCGCGACTTCGGAACGCGACTTGATTTGTGGACGCGTTGGGTTTCCTACCAGTATGAAGCTTATTACAGTACAGGGTATCCTACCCCACGACTTTGGAATATCTGCAAGACACCATGTTGATCGGACTTTGCGGAGCCATTTGCGCTGGGAAGCGTACAGTCGCCCAATACCTGGCAGAACATCACGGCTTTACGCATCTCTACCTACGGGAAAACCCCAGGAATGGAGACTCGAATGGCACGCCTGAGATCAAGCCAGAAGGGGAAGGGGAACAGAGGCAATCAACGAAACACATAGTCCCCAAAATCCATGGCACAATCGAAGGGGCTTTACATACGCAAACCGAACACATCTTCGATACCACTGAAGACCTTCTCGACTTTGTCACGAAACGATGGCGCGAACGCTGGGTTACAACAGATATACACACCGAATCCATCCTCGACAAACTCCTCCGTCGCCCATTCTTCATTCTCGTCAGCGTCGATGCACCAGTCAGCGTACGGTGCAACGTTGCCAACAAAGACTACACCAAACCGATCCCCAAGCAGAAAGTCTCAGCCTCGAAGATTTCCTCCTTAAATCTGACGAACATCTCTACAACCCAAATACTGGCCTCCTACCTCTGATATCTCGAGCCACAATACGATTATTGAATACGTCGAGTAATCTGGCACACCTCTATGCGACACTTGGGAAGCTAGATTTGACGAATGAGGACAGGCTGAGGCCGAGCTGGGATCAATACTTCATGCAATTGGCATCTCTGGCTGCTCAGCGGAGTAATTGCATGAAGCGGCGCGTGGGATGTGTCCTTGTGCGAGAAAAACGCGTGATAAGCACGGGATATAACGGTACACCTCGGGGGCTGAAGAACTGCGGAGAAGGAGGCTGTCCTAGATGTAACGATGGACTGAGTTCCGGATTTGGCCTGGGGACATGCTTATGTCTGCATGCTGAAGAAAATGCATTGTTGGAGGCAGGTAGGGAGAGGATTCGAGACGGCGCAATACTGTATTGCGATACTTGCCCGTGCTTGACTTGCAGTATCAAGATCGCTCAAGTGGGAATCAGTGAGGTGGTTTATAGCCAGGGTTATAGTATGGATGGGGAGACCGCAGATGTTTTCAAGCAAGCTGGTGTGTGTCTGCGGCAGTTTATTCCGGTATGTTCCCAACACCTCTTGTCTACGACGCTTGCTGACATTCCCGTAGCCTGCGAATGGTTTGATTCATCTGGAAAAGCCTGCTCTATATTAGATAATTCAACGAAGATACCCAAACCTGCTACTTAGAATAGGGACCAAATGGGCCCAGGCTGTCAGTTCTCGCTTTACGATTCGGGGGACCGTTCATCGCGTTCTCTGGTCGATTTCTCATCGAATCTACGGAGTTCCAGGTGCACCAAGTGGGCGACTGGCGACATCCAGGATGTCTACTCTGTTTTCTGGGATGTGAGTTTTTTTTTATCTTCTATACTTTGCTCTCGTTTATACTTCGTTTTATATACTCGAGTACATGTGCAGTGAGATAAGATCACACATATGGCTTTGGGCGTCTTTAAAACCAAGCTGAACCGACGAGTGAAATGAGAAGTACATAGTGCAAAGCCTTTGCGTATTAAGTCTCACGTATTTTCCTGTGCATTGCATTTCATCACGTGATGACACTTCCTGGAAATCACAATGGCGCTAATAGTCGGTTCGCTCGGGCCGAGCCGGAGCGTGCTAGCTGTTCTGACCCCTTCGTACCTACTGTCTAAAACTATGCAAATACTATGGAGGCGCATGGTTTTATGTCCAATAGAGATGCGTTGTTACTCTTCCAAACAATTTAGACCTAGCCCTTTATTCCGAGCCACTCGGCATTTACCCATTCGTTGTAATCACCCGCAGGTTTTCCGAACCATGTGTACCGCACCGCCAGTGCTGCGAAAGGCTATGGAGGATGGCTCAGGTAAGCCTGCAATCCAAATAATTGCAAGAGCTTCTGGCGTTGGGGGCTGATTTGCAACAGAAGCAGGAATCTCAGAGGAGGAGCTATATCAATATCGTCGATACAGATGGTTGTATGGGTGCTCTCCTTCCTATCTCATAATGTCACTCAATATTATCCAGATCGGACGAGCCCGAGAAGCTTGCTATACGATATCGCAGATTCAATCTTGATGCCCTCTTGGATGTGGCGGTTAAGACTGCTGGCAGTGGAGCTAAATCATGTAAGCCCCTTTATCCACTTTTCTCGATTTAATCTGGACGTCCATCCAAAGAGATTCTAATGGATAATCGCATAATTATAGGTACAAAAGTGTTAAAGTGCATTGAAGGCCAGTTTAATAAAGCGTTCCTTATGACGATGGACAATGGCTTGCAGGTTCTTGCGAAGATTCCGAACCCAAATGCTGGGTCGGCATTCTATACAACTGCATCTGAGGTTGCTACGCGAAACTTTGTGAGTGGCTTTCGTCTGTCGCGTCCACATTGATCTCAAAAGGACTGATATCTATGCTGCAGGTGCGAGACGTTTTGAATCTTCCCGTACCACGTATACACGCATACTCCTTAGATCCACTCAACCCAGTGGGCGTCGAATACATCATAGAAGAGAAAGCTGCAGGTGAGCCATTAGGAAACTTGTGGCATAATTGGCCCAGAGAATCACAATTGAGTCTTGTAACAGAGCTCGTGGATTTGGAAGCAAAGCTTGCATCGGTTTCGTTCCGTAACCATGGGTGCATATATTACAAGGCTGATCTGGAAACCAAAGGCGTGCACGCTCAAAGCCTTGAAGCTACATACAACTCCTTGGGAAATCCTTTGAGGGAACTCGACTCCTCAATTATGGCTAAGTTTGCCCTTGGACCCTTAACCCAAGCAGTATTATGGGAAGGCGAAAGAGCTCCAATGGCTTTAGATCGAGGTCCATGTAAGTCAAAGCCACGTATTCGGACCACCAGACAATTAACTTTAGCAGGGCAAAGTGCTGTAGACTACATGATGGCCTTGGGTATGAACGAGATACGATGGACCGAGACTTGTGCAGCGCCCCAGATGAATTATTATCGGTCGGTAGACACGCCTGAATTGCCGGACGAATACCTTTCTCTTCTGAAACGATACCTCACCCTCGTTCCCTATCTAGCACCTATCTTTGCGGAGGATTTACAATCCAAAACGCTTTTTCATCGGGACCTTCACCTCGATAATATATTTGTTGATCCTGATACAAAGAAGATTACGAATATTATTGATTGGCAAGGAACCGCAATATCCGAGATATTTCTCCAGCACAGAGTTCCAGCCATGCTTCCTCCTCTAGGTGGTTATGGGAGCATACCCGAAACCAAGTCACAGGGCTCCGGAATAGGAACCTGCTCAGGCGAAAGGAACGATATTCTCGACTATTACCAAAACCGCACCCGAACCAAGAATCCTCTTCGTTGGACCGCAATCAGCCACCCCCACAAGTCGATTCTGCAAGCTGTATCCCTGGTTTCCGGTGCATGGAGTCGCAACGATGTGTTCTCTTTCCGGCACGCACTGATAACCATTGCGGCTAATTGGAAGCATATCTGTCCAAACTCAACACCATGTCCTATAAGCTTTACGGACCAAGAGCTGGAGCTTCACAACGAAGAAATGGAAGTTTTGGAAGAGCTTGGCACTGTATTGCACCTGCTTCAAGACCAGAACCTGATCTCGGTAGGTGGTAGGGTTCTACGCGAAGATTACGAGGGAGCTCAGGCTGTGAACAAGCACGTTAAGGAGATGTTCGTTGATATGGCTGAAGATGAGGAGCAGAAAACTTTATTTGGGAAATTGTGGCCGTATTGAGTTTTGCGAAGACTCCAAGAGTCAACCGACTAAATAAATGCAAGTCATGTTCCGCAGTTGGACTTCTCGTCCTCTGCATGTATTCATTCCTCTGCCCTTTCGTCGTTTTCTGTCTAGCATAAGGAGTATAGGGCATTTTTGTGGAGAAGGCCGTAAAACAATATAGGATTCAAGCAGCAGTGGGCGCTAGGCCTCGAACGAAATGGGACAATTTTGCGGCAGCTATATCTTATCCAATTCGTTCAAGTTGTAGAATTGTGTGCCGGCCGATATTAATATAGTGAAGTCAACAAATTGAACAACGATGTCTGCAAATGACTTATTTGTTAACGGGTCCATGGCCTAGGAAGAGAATGATGGCCAAGGCTTCACAGCTTTGTCGCCCGCCAGTAGATATGAAATAAATACACAATATGAGGCTCGATTAATTGGTTGCTTCCACAGGCATTTAATATCGTCTGTCAAAACATGCAAATTCGGCTTGGCTATATCCTCACGAGATCTGATACTGTGGACTCTAATGAAACTACTTGTACAAGTACCTTCAGAGAGAACGAGAACGAGGCTCTTGGCGAGGAGGAAAAGGGGGCGGGGTACCTTGCCGTAAAAGGCTTAGCGCGGGGTAGCATGTTTTGTTGTGGAGCTTCATTTTTGACTCATTATTTTACCCTCATCAACCTTCCGGAATTTGTGATTCACACATCATCTGCGACCAGTATATCTTCATTGATTTTCGCACAAAATGCCGAAGGTTCACCTGCTGGACTATGTTGCAGGGAACGTGCGCAGCTTGGTCAATGCCATTGAGAAGGTTGGGTACACCGTTGAGTGGGTAAAGTCGCCAGAGGATGTCGAGAAGGCAGATGTAAGTAGGAGTTGAGACAAAGAACATAATCCCTTGGTCAATGGCCATTCCCCCGTGCCCTGCCGAAGCCATCCAGCTCGCTGACTTTCTGCTAGAAACTCATACTCCCTGGCGTTGGCCACTTCGGCCACTGCATGTCGCAATTCTCGTCCGCAGGCTACCTCCCAGCAATACGAAAGCACATTGAATCCGGCAAGCCATTCATGGCAATATGCGTTGGTCTACAAGTACTTTTCGAAGGTTCCTCCGAGAGTTCTATCCCTGGACTTGGCTTCATAAAAGGCAAGCTCGATCAATTCGACAACAACTCGAAATCAGTCCCTCATATTGGCTGGAACAGCGCAAACACTGCAGAAAAGCGGGTGTATGGCTTAAGACCCAGCTCAAAATACTACTATGTTCACTCATACAAGGTTTCATACCGGGAAGGAGAGCTAGAGAGCCAGGGCTGGTCCGTAGCCACTGCAAGATATGGCGACGAGGAATTTGTGGGCGCGGTAGCCAAGGGAAACATACTAGCGACTCAATTCCATCCCGAGAAGAGTGGTGTTGCCGGGTTGAGGGTCATAAAGGCATTCTTAGATGGCACAAAAGAGAGCGACGCCCACGGTCAACTGGCATTAAAAGAAGGTCTGACGCGGAGAGTCATTGCGTGCCTAGACGTACGAACAAATGACCAAGGTGATCTTGTTGTTACGAAAGGCGACCAATATGACGTCCGGGAAAAGGCCGATGGAGGCAATGTCCGGAATCTAGGGAAGCCAGTTGAGATGGCGAAGAAATACTACGAACAAGGAGCAGACGAGATTACATTTCTCAACATTACGAGTTTTCGGGATTGTCCGTTGGCCGACTTACCAATGCTGGAGATATTAAGGCGAACATCAGAAACCGTTTTTGTCCCATTAACTATAGGCGGAGGAATTCGAGATACTACAGATACAGATGGCACCAAAGTTTCCGCACTCGAGATTGCAACGATGTATTTCAAAAGCGGAGCGGACAAGGTATCAATTGGATCGGATGCAGTCACGGCCGCAGAAGAATACTACCGACAGGGGAAGCAACTCTTTGGGAATACCGCAATTGAGCAAATCTCAGGCGCATATGGGAACCAGGCCGTGGTCGTCAGCGTAGACCCAAAGAGGGTTTACATATCTAAGCCGACGGAAACCAAACACAACACAATCCAAACAAAGTATCCAGGTCCCAATGGCGAGCAATTTTGTTGGTACGCGTGCACCGTCAAAGGAGGACGAGAAACAAGAGATATGGATGTGGTGGAATTGGCAACCGCAGTTGAGACGATGGGCGCTGGCGAGATTCTATTGAACTGCATAGACAAGGATGGAACAAACAGTGGGTTTGATCTCGAATTGATCGACCAAGTCAAGAATGCCATCAGCATACCAGTGATAGCTTCAAGCGGAGCAGGGAACCCAGGTCATTTCGAAGAAGTCTTCTCGAAAACAAGGACGGACGCCGCACTTGGTGCTGGTATGTTTCACAGGGGCGAATATACTGTCAAGCAAGTTAAAGACTTTCTTGGTGAGAAAGGATTGATGGTCAGGCAATTCGAAAGCCAGTTATAGACATGATTTCCACGACTTGCAAATATTTAGAAGCAAGATCTACAGGTATCATGTACTGCAATGTGGATCAATGCCCACAAGGCTTTCTCGCACGACCCACATTTACACCCCCAAGTGTCTCATTATGTCCCAAACTAAGTAGTCGTAACATACGTATAAGGCGCCGTGATGTTTTCTCGATCATCCCAGAATCTTGTGTCAATTACGGCCTGGTCAGCTGTTATCCTTTTGTACCTCAACAATGTCAAACATTCCAGTCGGCGCCGGCAAACTTGAATCAATTCTCACCTCCCTCGTGAAAAGAATGGTATTCCCTACTCACCTACCCTCACCTCCCCCTCCCCCTTTAAAATAATAGAACTACGGAGTAGCCCGCCTCCCTTTCGCCCAGCGACGGGAAGTCAGCTTAGCGGATAGTGAATGCAAGGCTCGCGTGGATAGTGACTTGGTAAGGAGCTGAGAAGTAATATTCAAAAGAGCAAGACGTGCGGCCACGTTCCCTACAAGGATCTGGAAACCTACATTGCATACTAATAAAATAAATCTGACGATCTTATGCATAGCATTTGTTCACTTCACATCAACTTGCTTCATAGCCGGAAATGACCAGAAGCAACATCCCTGTTATTCGAAGAGCTGGAAATGCTAGCGATTAAATGGATTAGCTGTTGGATGGGTCGTTTCACACTTGGAGCAAGTTGGAGGTTTTGAGATGCGTGGGAAAATGGTTGAACGTGACGCTGCAGACCTCAGCCGGTATAGAAGCTAATAACGGGACTTGAATTAGAAACGAGTAGTGCTTCTAGTGAGGTGTTATTTCCTACATGTTACTATTTTGTCGCCACTAAGAATCGAATTTGGTTGAATTCAGACTCGTACCGTACTAGATTCATCTCATCTGGGTTCATCCGATGCAAGATACTTAGAGACGTATGTTTTTAAAAGCTCTCCTTTAAACATTCAACACTAACAGACTACAACTAGTGTAAGGAACAATCGTACAGGTCGGGCGTGATACTAACAATAGCCTTCAGATCGTATCCATTTTCTGATTTGAAAGCAAGCTTATTTAGGCCTTAGCCAGATGGTATCCCTTCATACCACCTCTCTCACTAGGCTCAAGCTTAAGTCTCTTAAATCCCCCCTCCACCTTGTCTTTCTTAGTCAAATATGACAGACCCGTCAAGTCATATCGATCGTCCCCAAGGACCTGGCTAGGGTCGGTCATGAACGCTGCTGCGGCCCCACCAAGCACAAGATCTCGCATCTTGTGCTCCAACTGGGTCATCACCAGTAAAATGCTAGATGCAAGCACTAAAGTACTCACACCAAGCCAAGCAAAGACTCGGCTTTTCGACACCGTTGCTCTTATTCGTGGCTCTTGCGGTTGTGTGGCCAGCAACTGGCCCCGGTCATCGAAATCACGATACAGCGCATCCCAGGACGCTTGGTACGAGTACCGGACTAATTTATCCACATAGCCTGAGCGATTGTTATAGGTTTCCAGAGTAGAGGTATTCATTGCCGAAAGCATACTCATTGTATCAGACATGAGATAAGTAGCTTCTTGAACCCAGGGACCGGGCTCAATAACCATGTCCTGGTCAGCTTGATCGGCTTCTATGACTCGGCTTGTGATGTAAGTACTGGAAGGGCTTTTGGATACACCGGCTGTGAAGTTGACGATGGCGTAACTATAGCAATTCTCGTAGCGACCAACAGTGTCGTTGGTGTAAAGAGTCGTGGGATTGGTGGGTTGCATACCGAAAATGTTGGAGGATATGTTTGTACAATTGTTAAATCCTTCCTGCTCAACGACTAGCATGATGACTATCATTTCTCCCGAGAATAGATATGGAGCGGGGTAGGGCCTTTCTTGGGCCTGATCGTCGCCCGATGGGATGGAGAATTTAATATTTGACGGGTTGAATATGACAGCGTTTCCAGGCCAGTCGCCTAACCCCAATTGATCATCACCTACACGGCTTATATTTTTAGAATCCAGCGTGAGGTTGCGGACCATTTGAGAAGGAGGGTCCTTGGGCCAGGTAATGCTATGAATCTGAATGCACGGTATAGTGGCGTTGAACACTGTTGAATTGGTCGAGACAATATTATCGTTCATCAGATGTCGACAGTGTCTTCGATCTGGCGTGGCACTACCCCACACAAGGCTTGCGAAACCAGCGGCATGCATCTGCTCTGTGTATACGTCTTGTTGAGAAGCCCCATACCAATACCATAAACTAGGATTGGCATACGGACTATTCGAGTCGACATGCAGTATCGCTCCATACTCGAACGATGGCCCCCAACCAACTGCGCCTGACAAGAGCGGTGTTATAAATTGCTGTGGTACCACAAAAATCAGCAGTACAACAACTACCCAACCTAGAAGTTATCAGCAACATGATCCACAAGGAAGCAAGAAACATCTACTCTCCCAAGGAGAATTCACGGGTGACGACATATATAATGTACTTACCAGCGCGATGCTTTGGAATCGGTGGGACATTGAACGCTGTGATTCTATTAATCTCAGATAGCTCAAGGCCTTGACTCTGCAGCAGAACAAAGACACAGTTCCAAACAACAGTCCCCGTCCAAGCAGTGACCAGTAGCTTTATGACCACCAGAGCCACAGAGATAATCGTAGTCACATCGCTGACTTGCAACTTGTACCTTCCGTGGAAAACTCGAGGTTGGCCTGGGTAAATAGCCAGGTAACCATCCAAGCCGCGTGCCATGGAAATAGCGAGAGCGATACAGGACAGAAGATGGAATATCACGACCCAGAAGACGCGATAGTAGAGTCCACTCAAGGTTTCTCCGTCCCTTCGGTCCCCCGAAAAGGTACTGTTCTTATCAGAGATATTCTCGCCATGCTTGTTGACTCGCCTATAGTCGACTGAAGTTGATTTGGCCGCCATCTGGTACGTCGTAATTGGGTATTAAAACTTGAAAGCTGCGAAAAACATCGAGAGCAAGTTATCGCGACGCAGCGACGCCCGGCTTGATAATGATCTGTCTTGTGTTACAGTAAGCATGGCATTCCCGGGCCAGGCCAACAACTTCCGAGAATATTCGTCTTACAAGAGTTTCTAGCGAGGAAACAGGCTTATGTAGCACAGATACTTGGCATCCTGATATCTAAATTTAGGTAGTTTTTTGAATTTCCATTGGAGAAATCGTTATCTTACGGCATCATGTTGCTGACGCCGCAGCAGCCGCCAAGTAACGAGTAAAGGAGTCATAAGCCATGTATGCGTATATGTTTGGGGGCTGAAATCAAGGGTTTCTGAATTCTACACGCAAATTATTAAAATTAGATATGATGATAATATTATCATGATATTCTCTTTCAATGTCCTTTTCCTGATTTTTTTTTGGCTTGCGCACCTCTTTTTTATTCCACGCTTTTTAGAAAAGCAACCCCGGAAAAACAACAAAGAAGCTGTTACCCAGTTTTCACCGCGAGACCTATATTCTCCTTAGCAGGACTCAATTATGGCTAGGAAAGCCTCGTATTTCAGGTAAGTTCGTACTACGAAGGTCCCAGGCAGGGGACTAGGTAGCTGAAGGCCTGAAGTTCAGGCGTGCCGCGCTGAAAATATAGGGGGTTCGCTTATGTTAATCCCTACTGCTCGGCCTCATCTCTTACTCCTCTGGTCCTTTTCCCGCGTGATAATGTCTGCTAAAGAACCCACTAGATTGATTGGTCGTACTAAAGAAGGTTCCGTCATAGATTTGAGAACACACGGTCAGAGTCATTCCATCAAGTGCAAGGGGCTTGCGGGAGAGCAATAGCGCACAGAACCAGTATACATCAACACATAAGCGTGGCTTGCTGCTCACCTGTGACAGAAGGCAGCGATGAGATAAAAGTCACATAGGCGGCGTGTTTTATCTATCACTTGGAGATTTCTTTGCCTCTCTTAACTATGTTGTGCGTACAAATCGCCCCTAAATAGTTAGCCAACTTTACCCCTGAGTTGCTCGCTTAGCACCAAGTCCTGTGCGATGATATCCTGAACTTTAAAGTAATACGAGCATATCAAAATGAACGTGTAAATTTGAAGACTACTATACGATACTTCGGACGAGCAATTTGCTATCATATACATGCCTCCTGTTTCACATTGCCTCAATCATGTAATATTAATGGGATGAATGCAACCGGACTGACTATTAGAAATAGGCCGTCCATAACTTAGGCCTGAAAATCTTAATTAGGAGAGCTATACCTTTTACAACATAACTACTAAAATGATCAGCTTTTTGCGGTATTCATCAGTCAGAGTAGTACCGCGTATACCGAGACTTCAAATGTTCGGAGGTTCGCTTCTACACAAGGTTTGAAAATTTGTAACGAGCAAATCGGTCGAAATCATCTCAGAAAATGGTTGGCAGCTCGCTAGCAGATGGCAAAATAATTCTGGTCCTGAAACTCATTAACTGACAGTAAGTAACATTAATTCGTCAGGCACTTGACCTATATGCATAGGTTCCAATTAAAGAAATCATTTGTCCTTATTAGGTGAAGGCCTGACAATCATAGGCTGAGTCGGAAGGCTGTTTACATGGCTCGGCGAATAACGCAATGTAACAACTTATGAGTCAGCCAGAGATATCCTGCAAAAATGTGAATATAAATACTAGAACATCAACATCTCAAACGGCTCAACTTGACGAGTAAAGAACTTCAACAATTCCCACACGTACCCGCCTTGTTTACACCAAACCTTCGAATCTGGCCACAACTTCCGCGGTCTTTCGTCTTCCTACAAGAATCTGCGAGCACTGCAACATTCCGAACACCACCGTCGAAAGCAAAATGTTAACCAGCGAATTCAACATGCCGTCTCCCCAGGTCCAGAACCATCATAAAAACGATCTATCCGCCCCGCAGCCCGAGATCGATCCCCAAACTCCAATCCCAACATCCCGAAAAGGCATCCTCAAGTCCTCTCCCGCAAGTGTTTCCGACTGGGTGGACCCGAAGTCAAATATTGAAATCCAACTACTTATGGTTGAATGCCTCGAACTCCCCGGTCTGGCACGGCTTTCATACAGATACACGCCATATATGGAACAACTCTATGAGCCCGAGCCCCCCCAGCAACCAGCCGAGGTCGCAAATTCGGAGCCCGATGACAAGGCTATGCCAGAAGCCTCTGCTGAACCGGGTGAACTGGTAAAACAAATGCAGTCTGGATCCCGATCTTCCAGACCTAAGCCGAGCCAACGCAAAAGCATTAGTTGGGATGAAGAGACTCTTGATAACGAGAAAGCCCCCCGCGAATACAAATCCCAGACCCCGAAGCGTTTCCAATCGCAGAGCTGTCCCGTATTTGTTAACTCGCCGCTCGTGTGGGACGAACTCTCCGCTACTATGCAGGAGTTTATCCAGAAGAGAGCGCGTCCGGAAGATGGGGATCCTTCGGACCCGTGCTTTCCTCTTCGGGATTATTTTATCTGTACGACCACTGCGCCGGGAGAGTTCTTTGAGGGCAAATTTGTGGCGAGGGCTCTTAAGCATTTTGACTTTGATAAGGAGACTGATGTTGGGGATGAGATATCTCAGCAGGAGCAGATCTAGGCGGGGTAGTTGGGTTGGTGAGATAGATTTGGACAGTCTGGCTCAGAAGAGATGTACAGGGAAGATGGTGTGCAAATTATAATTTAGGAGCCCGTGGATCGCAGTTGGTTGGATTTGAACGGCGCCCCTTTGCTTAGATGCTATAATTTGCGGGGTGTGTAACTCAGAGAAGATTATAATAGAGCTTGGGCTCGAGGGAATCGTCACATATGTTATTAGAATTTGAGTTGCACTTTTTGTCGTCGCTTGAAAGTTGTTTAAGTTTGGTTAGCAAGGCCTGAGGAGAGTGCATTATCATTTACCTACGGCACCATTGCTTTTAAGCAATACTTGAAAGTACGTTTAACTATCCACCGCACATATAGCTTCCGAGGCCCTTGTTAATATTGTTAATATAAGCACAATTTGGGCTGAGCGGTATAATGTGATGACTGTTGCGAAGCATTGTGGCTAAGGAATCGCTAGAAATGAATCATAGCTTGAGGGAGGTAGAGGTATGCTGTGCGAGTCATAATATATTTAGGAATTGTTAAGTGTTGTGCTACTACTGCTGGGGCTAAGAAATACGGAATTATTAAGTTTGATTATTATTATTATTATTAAGATTCAGGATAATTACTAATAGTAATGACCATAGTTTGGATATGTATATGTAATGGAAGTTGAATTTGAAATTTAGAAGAACTTACTAACTTATTAAGTCATTTAAGGAAGGTACGGTACTATGCTACGCGCCTTAGAAACCAGCGTACGATTACCTCGTACGTCGCATTAATGTTTCAAGACCGAAGAAATGTACGCCTAAAGTTTTTAATTGAGCTTAGGGGAATTATTCTCGTATTAATAAGGTCTCTTCCACAGAGTGACCTACGATTTCGCATGACTTTGTTGTTCCACTAATATTTGGCTTGAAACCCTTGAGATATCTAGGTCTAAGTTATGATGAATTGCAAGTCCTATATTACCTTAAGAAAGTATATTTTACATATATAACTTATACTATTATAATCTTAATCACGATAACAAACTTTACAGGCTTTGTTTGCGATAAAAATGTGATTTGGCAATCTAACAGCACCTTTCTAATATAAACTATCTATAACGTCCTACGAATTCATAGTCTTTACACTCGCTACCACCGTAGCATAGGAAACAAATTTACAGGACTCCTACGGACACTTAAGAAAACTAATTAGGTACAACTAACACTCCGCGATATCTCATCTTGCCATCTCGGAGCTTTTGCATAGCTTCAGTGACACCAGCTTTTGTCATTGGGAACTTCTCGATCTTAGGCTTGACGCCGTTCTTCGCAGCAAAAGAAAGCATAGCTTGGACGCTGGCAGTTGGTGCCAAACCCGACCCAATAACACTGATAAAGCCCCCAATCAAAGCGAGCGGCGTAAATGGCAGAACTTCCGTGCTTATAGTCAAAGGGAACACCTTGGCCCCGGCTGCTAGGACTGGTAGAAACCTACGGGAAGAGTCAGCTGGTGAAACTCTACAATTAGTATGATACTCACAGAGACAAGTCTGGGTTGACGTTGGTGGTGATCAAGAGAGCGTCCACCTTTTCAATGTCCCCGAGGCTTTCTACCCCGCTGGTAGCATGAAACTCAGATGCGCCGAAATCGAGGGCTTCCTGCTTCTTGGACTCCGTACTCGAGAATACGACTACCTCCATGCCCATTTTGGAGGCGAACTGGATGGCCAAATGCCCGAGCCCACCAATACCTATGACACCAATGCGATCACCAGGAAGTAAGCCTTGATCGTAGAGGGGACTCCACACAGTAGCGCCTCCGCACATCAGCGGACCAGCATCCTCAGATGAAATCCCGTCTGGGATCTTGAAAAGCGCCGATATGTCCCAGGCGACGGCAGTCCCAAAACAACCTTGATCCTGATCTGCACTACCGAAGCATGTGCTGTTTCTACACTTATTCTGGTGACCTGTGATGACTTGAGCAAACGTCTTTCGGCAAGTGAAGATGGGTCAATCATTACCTGTTATACAATGTTTGCAATAGCCACAGAACTTGTGGAAATAAGCCATCCCTACTCGGTCGCCGACGCGAAACTCCGAGAGGTCATGCACAGAGGACCCAACCTCGCTGATGATGCCAATACCTTCGTGTCCGAGGCCTTGCTCGGTGTGACGGAAGTGCTCATCGCTACCGCAGACACCGCAATGTGATATCTTGACGATAACCTCAGTCGACTTTGGGTCACGATACCCTTTGCCCTCAATGATTTCTCCGCTTTTCGATCCCTTGAAGACGTTGAATTCGATACCCATGGCTGCGGATGTAGTACAATATGATTTGGAAGATGTTTGATAAGTAATAGTGTTTGTTTATTGACTTGGAAATTCTTCAGCTGCTGCTTTTCAAGAATTTATAGGGAGGAATCTTCACCTTTATAGAATTCTTATCTCTTGAAATCCCGCACTATCTCCGCAGAGAAGAAATAATCTGACTTGCATTAGTGGTGGTCCAAGTATACTACTAATTAAATGGAAACTATTATTAAACAAGCCGTCGTACAAGACCCTATCCCTACCCTCTCGTTATAATTCGCTAAGTCCTCTTATTTCTACGGTGGCGCAGAGGATCATTAACCTTAATTAACGGGAGGAGTACGTGGTAAACTTCGGCTGAAATGTGGATTGATTCATCGTAAGATCGATGACGCGCTGAACTAAGCCAGATCCGAACCTTGATTTCCAATAGTACGGAGCCTTGCGGTATTTTATAGTACGGGCACAAGTTTAAGTAGTATTTTTCAGTACGTTTACCTAGTCTTTACCTGGGTATGTGGCCGCGTATTTACAAAGGTATATCGTACGAGTCGAGCGGTGTAATAAAAGATTAGATTCTTTACCGGCATACGTGTGGTGACCCACTTATGTCCCGTACTATATGCAGTGGTCCACTTTTACCCGCCGGTGGATCCACTTCTGCCCGACCCGCATGCTTAGTAATAACTTTCGGCTGCAAAACACCGAAGTTGACGTACCGTAAGCATATAGCGATGGCTATTATTATTCGCTGTTTAATTTATCTTACTAACATGCTATGCTTTTGGGCCGTCATCTAGACAGCCACAAGCTTTGTAAGAATGTGAAAAACTACACAGTCTTTTGGATTCAGAAAGAGCTGTATGTCAGAATCTCTGAGTTATCTGATATGAATCAATAGGATTCCGATGATTAGGGAATGCTTAAAATTTATAGGACTTTTATATAAGACGAGGCCTTCACTCATTAGACAGGAGTTTCTTACTCAACTCGAATAGCACTTTAATAGATTAGTATATCTTCACTAGCAACAGCCTCGACTTCCACGTATAGAAGTCGATAACATCTCGACCGAGCCTTCGAATATGTCTTGAGGTTCAACATCTAAAGCTGAAAATATAGACCCTCGCAGCCTAACCTACAACACTCTGTTGACCAGTCAAAGTCTGACACTAGTTCGTCTCTTTACAGTCCACGAGAAGAATTCTCTCAAATGGCTCGACTTCCTTCCACCCAGCCTTAGCCCAAACCGATGCGAAATCCCTGTGCGTCGTCGTCTCATCCTGATCCAGATGCCGCAGATATGTATCTCGGGAGTTCCACGAGCATTGGATTGTGGATACAGGCAACATGTTCATTGCTGTGATTTCTGCGCATGACTTGTACTTAAAGGCGGCATATGTCGTATATACTTTAGAAGACATGAAAATAGTTCGCCGGATGCTTTCGGCAAAGATCCAGGAATCCAAATCCGTGGTGCGTTTCGTAGCTCGGTGTCCACTCGCTGGAGCAGTGTGAGCGCATATGATATGACTAGGAACTCTTGTCGTTCCGCCACTAATCGCTGCTCGAGCTGGCCATAGAAGAGCCTGATGATTTGATATAACACGATCGCTTATAGCCTCGCCAGGTTTTCTAGCAACGAACACGTTAATACTAGGGTGAGCAGTTCTAATACTTTAGTAATATAAAGAATAATACACTAATATAATACCGTATTATGTATTATGTCGGAAGGTTAAGGTATTAAGAGTAGTAATAATACTATATTAGATAATCGAGTAGAGCAGTATATAGTAGCTAATAAGTTCTATTATATATTATATTTATTATTTTATGCTCCTTATTTGAGTTTGTTTAATAAAAAGTAGAAATAGGAATATATATCTAATTTTAATATATTCATTATAGGTTTAGCTACTATGTTGCATATTGCAACGTGAATATATCTTTACGCTGCTTTGGGAAAGTACTTCATTCTGATCCCAGAATCAAAGCTATTTGTCAAGCTAGTCGGTACTGCGAAAAGCGACGGTGTTCCACCAAACAAAAGGGAAATTGTCAGCTATAAAAACAAGACCTGCACAGCTATCTTCGAGCTCTACCTTGCGACGTTGTCTCTTCGTTATTGTCGACCCGGGTTTGCAGAATTTCCAATTGCCTGGAAAACTTGTGTACAATCTCCCTCCTGATCAAGTCGTTGAGATGTTGTGGTTCTAGGAATACCGCGCGGAGAAAAGTCGGGTTCGTATCGATGGACTATGGGATTCGGATCGGCATGCAAAGATGATCTTCGTGAAGATTGACCGGAGCGCAGCATTTTCCTAGATTTGCTAATGATAAGAAAGTGCACTGGTTTGGTGTTGCTGTCCTCTGCTTGTATGCGTTCATAGTGCATAAGAGGAGGTGGGGGACTGTCGACAACCTTGCGGATTATAGGCGTGACACTTGCCATTGTCAGGACTTTGTGTGAAACATCGCGCAAGATATCCTGAGGTCTGTTCGGATTGCGCCATTCTACTAGCACTTGGTCCTTACTGAGCTGTGTGATGACCTTGAGATGACCTTTCGCGCCGAACTCAAATACATCGCCCTCTCTCAAGGCAGTTAAACACCAACCAAATTCATACCTTGAAGCTGAACCACCATGCCTGGAATTCCTGATTCTGCGACGTCCTTCACGCAGGGAGTTCGGGACACAGGAACTATTCAAGTGACTCGATGTCTGCAGAAGCGATCCATCATGAATTTGGCTCAGGGGAGAGATCCCGCCGCCTAGATGTTTGGGATCGAAGCGATTATGCTGGCATTTCTTGCCTAGTAGCCGATTGGGAAATTCCAGACAATTGCTCTCAAGTACGGCTAGTGTCCCACTATCTTTAGTCTCTTCTAAGAAGCTAATCCAAGATAGTTCTGTTGATCGCAATGTGACTTTCCTCCCTGGCTGAGTATTCGGAGCCCAGAACAATGCAAGGTCTCCCTCTATGGTCTTGCCGGTGTCCTCCAGTTTGTCGAAGCCACACCCAATAGCTTTACCTAGATCAGTCTGCCAGCCACGCCGAGACTTATACAGCCTACGGAACGCTTTGTAGTCTGAGTTTTGAAGCGCAGAGTAGAAATCTCTCTCGCATTCTGGGTCTGTCCATTGGATTGATGCATTCCGCAAGTGATTTAGCATAGTCTGCGTCCCAAATAGTTCAATCAGTCTTATCCTGCGGCTATTGTATGTGCATGCGGAAACTTCAAGACCCAACCACTGCTCTAGAACTTCAACATTTCGACTCTCAGAGTCGTTTTTCCAATGGTCGATCAAACATTTCGTCATATACCGCCCCACTCGTAATTTGTATTGTTTTTGAAGACCGCCAGTGACAAATGGTGGTGTAATCTGCAGTGCCCCTGTTACGGTACTCAATTCCCAGCCAGGACTGACAGTACTAGGCTCGGAAAGAGCTCCAGAGTCCCTAAATTGTTCTCTAAGCTGAGCCGTCGATCCAGGGCATCCGCCTTTGTCTTCCAACCTGACACTGGCTCCTATGAGAAGGATGTCGTTCTCGCGCAGATATGATGCCCTTGCGAAATCCTTGTCTTCGCGGCTCTCTTTGTTTGACATCCAATGACACAGTACTTCACCTTTTAGTATTTCCTCTTTTTGAGCCTTCACTGCATCTCGTGAGCCCTCCGATCGTGTATAGCAGGGAATTATGACCCCATTCCCAACTTTGTACTGAACGATCCGCTCTTCATCACCAAGAACGGAGGACTTCCACATGGGACCCCAAATGTCCCCAAATGTCATGGAGTCCGTCGACAACGATAAGTGAGGCGGCTCCTCGAGTCCGAGTAAGCTCGAAAGATACGTATCAAAACTTTCAAGTACCCAAATCTGCTGCCGACCGAGGAACTCGCTGAGACACGAAAAAGATCTTCGACGAACCCCAAAGTACTGCGTCTTCAAGAAAGGGCCTGGTAACGTAACGGATATAACTTGATGATTGCCAAAGACCTGCGTGTGAGCACCAGAGTAGGACAGAACTGCAAAGTCGAGAACATGAACAGTACATCGCCAGAGGTCTTTAAGCTTAATTGGAATTTTCACATCAAGATCGACGAGCAGCTGTCGACAAGCCGCCGAGACCTCACTCGCGTATGTACTAACAACCTCAAGCAAGGCATTACTAGGAAGGCCCGAGATGATCTGGAAGAGGCATATCTCGAATGTGTTCACCAACTCTTCTATCTTGCCGCATTCGATTCGAACGAGTCTGGCAACATTCTGGCGCGTGCGGTCGAGAACAAGCAGGCTGATAAAGCTCCCACAATAATGTGCTTCTTTCATTGTTTTGATATTCTCCCAGGCCCTGGAAATGATGTTGCGGCATTCAATGAAGTTCGCCAATTGATCAAGTACTCCATCATGCATTCGATGATCCGCCAGGTGTAGAGATTGGGATGGACCAGGTACGTTCTTGTTTGCCAAATCTACGACCTCCTGACAAAACCAGAGTATCTCCTCTGTCCCGCATTGTTGGAATGATGCATTCTCGAGAAATGGGGTTTCGGGATCGAAGTTAATCTTGGTATCGAATGGCCGATGTTTTGTTCCATCCTATGACAGTCAGAGTGTGCCCTTGTTTTATGGCCGAGTCAGAACTTACGATATATCGCTTGAACACCGAGTTTTGATATATCCTAGATGTCATATCATCCAGCTCCTGAAAGTACTCGGCAGGTCGTGAAAACCGCTTCTCAACAAAGTCTTCCACCGAATCACTCTCTGCAGGAGAAGAAGGCCTCGATGACAGGTATTCTTCGCTGGCAGAGTCGTGAAAGACGTTTATGTTCTCCGTTCGCCGTATTGCAATGCCCATATGGGCATCTTCCAATTTGAACAAATCACCATCGTCCCTGAAAGGAATGTGGTGCTTGTCGTGGAGGGCGGAATCATCCCAAGCTACTAGTGGAGATACTGATGGACGAGGTTGTCTTCTCTGTCCATCTCTGAAAGTCGAGTCGCAGGAAGCTGCTCGCTGTTGGCTTTTTCGAGCATGCTCAGGCTCTGGGTCATTATGACTGCCTCTCGTAGTCCGGCGGAGATCATCGGACATGGTGACCGGATAGGTACTTCGAAAGGACTCACAGGGTGATCGTTGGTACAAGATAGATATATAATGCCAGAGTTAGGCTCCCATATCCTCGAAGCATAAGGTGTTCAAGTTATACTGTTTAGAAATACGAAAAGAATGTGCTTCAGGCGACGAGGCTCGGGAAATTCGAACGTGTCGAGTCACCATTTGGCGGGGTAGGATCTCTCTACTTTATTCTGTCCTTGCCATGCCCAGCCTTGCCCATCCATCCCCAAGGAAAGAAACAATCTGGAGTCGGCGGGAAGATCCCCCGCATCACCCATCGTCTCCTAGCCTTGTCTCTTCGCTGAAGAGCTTGTTAGTAAAATGGGCTTGGCCGAAAGAAAGCCCCACAAGAGTTCCACTATAGGAAGGTTCAAAAGTAAAGACTTAGATCGTATTTCTGTTGCTATTTTGAGCAGAGCTTTTCGTCGAAATATGTCTTAATATATATCCGATGGATCGGGCAATAAAAACCTCGGAGGTTAAACCAGAAACTTCGAGTCTATTAAAGGAATACAAGCACGCCACCACATATTTCTCAATCCATTCGTCTAATAATCTTCCTCTCAAACATAGTGTGAGTTGCCTTTGCAGTGTTTCTCGTAGCATCGTGTCCCGTAGCATCGTGTCCCGTAGCATCGTTCTTTGCCGCATTTTACCCACAGTATTGTTCCCTTCGCAGCATTTTCCCTTTCGTAGTAGTATTTCCCTTCCGCAATATCGTTCCCCATAGCATTGTCCCTCTACTCCTTCTGTAATATCGTTCTCCATAATATTTCCTCCGCAGCATCATCCCGTATTGTGCTGTATAAGTTGATCGAGGTAGAACTAATGCTCTCTCGAATCCGCGACCTTGTTGTGCTCTTAATGTGCTAGTGCTTTGCAGATACTTTATTCTCTTCCTTTGCTGACCACCGCTTTACTCGATCGTACTCTGCCATTGTTGTTTGGGGCTGGGTGTGAGGTGCCGTGAACTGTCGAGAACTGTCAAGTTCGAAAAAGGGTTTAATTGATACCGTCATTTCCGGGATAGACTGAGAAGTCGAGTGAAGGAGTCAAGCGGAGAGTGAGAATCTGTAAACAGCTCACTAGCTGCAAGATTATTGGGTTCTCTAAGTTTGTTTCTTTGTACTGAGGTAGAGCTTGGACGAGACTTCCAACCTCTTCTACAGACCACCATTTAGTTTTGCCTCGCGTTAGCCACACTCCGGAACAGCCACACCACCAGCCCTTTGCAAATAATTACATAATTGAAATTACGGCGTAAATATTGCGGGGTTGTTTTGCGCTAACCAAAATCGTCACTTTGATCCAAGGTTTACGAAAGGTATCTTACAGGAATTTGCAAGGATTATAATCCAGTATACTAATAGTTATATGCCCGTTTTTAAGGGAGCACGTTATGCCCTTTATCTAGCTATAATATAGTTCCTAACCGTTAATAAAATCAACCTATAGTTAACTAATAATTAATAAACTATAACCAAATCTACCTACGGTTTATTAACCGTAGATCGCTTATTTATACGCTAGTCTAGGCTCTCTTAGGAATGCTCTTACGCTCTAGATTTCTATATTTTTATATTAAAAATATTAAAATTAGTCGATTTAAGCAATTTTGCTTCTAGGTAAAAGCTGCTGTGTGTGACAGACCGGAACGACATTGATAGTAGAACTGATCCATTCTTAGAATACTAAGGTGAAGAGCTGAGGACAGCTCTAAACGATGCTAATATACAGGACTGGGAAGGTCACGTGGCAGGTCTGAAACCAGAACTGTCACACTGTGCCTTAGGTAATAAGTGTAGTGCATAGAGGTGTAACGCATTAACTTTATAGGTAGCTGCAGGCTACGCTATATGCTAACTAAGCAATCCTCTAATAGTTATTTAATAGTTTATTAGCTAAGCATTCGCTAAACTATAGTTAATAAACTATAGGTAGATTTTATTAACGGTTAGGAACTATATTATAGCTAGATAAAGGGCATAACGTGCTCCTTTAAAAACAGGCATTCTGCTATTAATTAATAGTAAAAATTTCCTAAAACGGTCATTTCTTAGTAAAAAAGCAGTATATTAATCCTTGCAAAATCCCGTAAGGTATAGATCCACGTAGCGATTATGCATGAATTTGCGCGCTATCCCTTCGTCTCCTGATATCCTAGACAGGGATCGCGTTGCTTAGTTATTACTCTAAAAACACAAATCTTTATGTTTTTACTCCTTTAAATTATATATTCTACTAGTTTTTAAAATCTACTCTTATAAACTATTAAGAAGATCTTTAATATAAGATTTATTTTAAGTTATATTTAAATCTAGTTTTAGTGTCACGTGTAAAATAGTAGGTTAAAGCACTAAGCGATATATAAATAAGCATAGATTTAGGAGGCGGAGTAAAAAACCACTTTACGCGCTCCCTTGTCTGGGACAGGAAAGGACTATCTAATATTAACCGCGATTCCTACTAGCGTCTCTTATTTTATAGCTTATTCAAGACTCCTTGACAAAACCATAAGCAGAATTCCCGCAAATGCTACAAATTGGCAAAACACAGCCGTCCAACCCAGCGCCATCGCCGCGGTTCCGACACGCCCCCCTGCCATTCCGTAAGTAAGACTGCTGACCATGGATGCCGCTGCCGCGCTGACAATGTGCTGCCATAGGATTGAGACAAACGAGAAGATAGAAGCCAATAGTATTAAGCCTGTGGCGAGATAGAGGGCCAGTTTCGAAAGGGAAAGCTTGACATGTAATTCGGAGCCGTGTGCGACACTCTCGTCGGGGCCGATTACGACAGGCTCACCCCTCTGCCATGGGGGGACAGTCTCGTCGGAGCCGTTTGCGCCAGTCTCGGTGTGCAAGCCGGGGGGTGGGGCGACACTCTCGTG
>QGMF01000502.1:0-28340 GCA_007821475.1 Lachnellula arida | reverse complement strand
GCACATCCACCTACCTCGTAACGCCCATGCTCGCCTCCCTCACCACATCCCGCCTCTCCCTCGCCTCAACCGCATCGCAAAACCTCTCCAAACTAATCGCGAAACTCGAAGCCGCCGTATCAACCATCCCCGAAACCCAACAACCGCCCGTAGACAAAACAGAAGCTGAAGAGGAGGACGAAGATCCAACCGAACTATTCCACCGCGATATCGGCGTACAGACCTCGCCTCCTCATTCCCGTTCCGGCTCCGTGTCTCCTGCCCCTCCTAGTTTGGTTAGTTCGCAGGTGCAGAGGCTGCAGATGATGAAGACGCATCTGCAGGAGATACAGGCGGATAGTACGAAGGAGGGGGAGAATACGGGGGAGTTGGAGACGACGGTGGGGGTGCTGAGGGAGTATTTAGACGGGATGGCGTATACGGCGCCGAGTTATGCGGGGAATTATGGGTTTGTGGGCGCGGCTGGGGCTGGGGGAAAGGATGAAGATGATGAGATTGGGAGGGTGAAGGCAGGGATTAGGGGGGTTAAAGGGGTGTTGCTTAGTGCGAGGAGTTTTCCGGGGGGTGTGAGGGGTAGATAGGTAGTCAATGAATGATGAGGTTGATTACTGCCGAAATATGAGTTATGTCCCTCGCGCATATGCTTCGTGTACGCGCTTTGATTTGAGAATGGCTTGTTTTTCTCCTGGGTACTACGAGATAGTGTCTTGAAACCCTCGTCGCGGTATTGAGAGCAATCTGGATGGGTGCACACGGGAAAATAGAACTCGAGCCTAGATGCTGAGGGCTCTGTCGAGTCATTGTTTGTTTCAAGGTGGTGGTAGTTCCGTATATGCTGCGTTAGGTGATCTCGACGTCTAGTGACTTCAGATGTCGATTCAGTACATCCAGTCAGTGTTACTATCTCATAATACGAGGCTGATTCTACTTACTTATCAGGGCTCTCGGTTCTCATCTCTCTCGCAGAAAGGCTTTAGCAAAACTATATACACATCGTCCACCGAGGTGCAAGAAGCAATATACCTAGGTACTTAACAGAAAGCTGATGGAGCACATATCTAAGATGAGTAAGACCGCCGAGATTGCGCCGAATTTATTAGAGGGGTTATAATTGAATTTAAGCAAAAAGTTAGGTCAAACAAACAAGCAAGAGCTCCTCAAACAACTTCAAATCTTGAATGTTGACAAAAGGTGTGGGGTGATTATGGGATAGGTGGGCTATTTTTAGTGACCTTGATACACCCATATATTGCAACTCGCTGGTTCGGGGTAACAAAAAGACATAGAGATTATGATCTAACGGCTCTCATTATACTTGGGTCCATAGCTGTCACAGGCCGGTGCAGAAATTCAACTGAAAAGTTGGCTGTAGGGTGCTACGGCTCAGCCGACCCAGCCGGAGGTCTCGAGGTGCCAGTTACCCTGCTTGTTTGCGCCGAGCAATACGCAGTAATAAAAGATAAGTCAAGCCTGCTCTGTCCTTGTATATTGTGCTTGCTAATAACTTCAAGAATTAGAGGTCTCCTGGGAGTCCTTTGGAGTAGAAATACATTTACGGTTATATTTTTTGCCCTTTTTTATTAATCCTTTTACCGAGTTATTGCAATTCACTCGGGCTCCTCCACTTTGGTTCAAGTGTTGTCCCTATTCACCGCCTCGCTTGATTGGTCCATTGAGGGGGACGAGCACGTGAAGATGCATATACTCAATTTAGTAACAAAAGATAACCTAAGAAATAAAAAGATAACTAAAACCTTAATCATCATAAGGTCATGAATTGCTTCATTTCACAGGGCGCCACTTCACTTCATAAATCGGTTCACTTCATGAAGATTCATACTTCATGGTTCATTGTATAGACCTATGTTAAAGTCTACATCCTCCCCAACGCCGATTGTGGCGAAGACTCTCTGCAGCTTGGTCCTGACTATATCTGCTTCCCCGAAACATTTCTCATGAAGTACTCAGAAACGCTCCGCCCCCTCTTGGTTGCAAAGCGACACTTTAATGCAGGGTTTGCGGACTACCTTTACGATCCCTTGGTTGACGAAGCACCAAAGTTAATTGACGGCCTTGGTACTTACGACAAAATTCTATACTGGGACAAAGCGCTAAAGGCGGCCAATCTATTCTGGGGAGATATCAATGCATACGGTCTCTTGAGATTGGCAGATGGAAGATTCGGGTTCGACGGGCTACATGAGCTGGTGGCTTTCCTGAATGACAAACATGCGGACATCGAGTTTGGAAGCGACCAAGAGAAGACGACTGCCAAAACAGTGGTTAAATTCATGAAACTTAGCCAACCCCTTTACATAAAAAAGCTCAAAGCCGCCCATGTCACGGTGGTCGCAGACGAAACTCACCCAGGGCCAGCCGGTACGCCTGATCATGAGTCCGCGAACTTGAAGAGACCGGTAGATGTAATCAACCTGGATGATGATCGAGGGAATGTGGGCAAGAGATCAAGATTGTCTGAGGCTGGTGGGCGAAAATGCTGAGGAGATACCTCCATCTGAGGATAGTGGAGATGAAAGCACTTGTATATCTTTGATGGGAGTCGATTACAGCCATGTTGTTCTGGAGTTCGGGAGTTGAGACAGTTTGGTGATAGAGAACTTGGAGTTTCAGGGTCTGTCTAGGAATTGGCTACGGTCCTTTCTGTTGTAACTTGCAAGCCTGGTCAATGATTGTCAAATCCCAGGGAGGTTTTCAGTTGTACTTTAGGGCTCGCCAATGATCATGACTTCTTCATCTTCTTAGCTAACCCTTTCACTTCATCATCATCACGGTACCTCTTCCGCCTAACCCTCAATTTCATCGAGAAACCAATATTTGGCTCTCTGGTGACATTCTCGCATGACTTCCTTCCCTCCTTCTCCCATAGATGCTCTGCCCTAAAATGTTCTGGGAAGGATTCTCTCGCGCCACAAGGGCAGACTAACTTCTTGGCAGAATCAGTTGCCAGAAAGCGGACCCAAACTTTGGTCGCCTCCCTCCGCCAGACCTTGTCACCTGCCGCATAATCTCTAATCCGCTCGAAAGCATCGAGCCAAGCTAAAACAGCACCCGCCACCCCTTTGTGAGATACAGCAAGGCCAATCGATGCGATGAAGCGATCGAAGCATTCTGTTTCAAAAACAGAGCTGCCATTAAGCTGGCTTAGCCCAGATGAAAACATGGCAGCAAAGGTCTTTGAGGATTCCATGGTTACGAAATCGAGCGTGTTGATGAAGCCGCCAACCAAGGTAAATACTGTATGCAAACAACCAACGGGAAGATACACCGCATCTTCTGCCGTTGTTCGGAAGATTACACCTCCTTCCAAGCTCCGGCCGATTCGAACAAGCGTTGCCTTGCGGCCCTCAACACTACTCAGAAGCTCAAGGTTGTGGTGAGTTGGCGGGAAGCACAGCCAGATCTTTTCACTGCGTCCCATGGGAACGGAAAGGCCATCACCGGAGTCTGAGATCCAGTCAGCCAGAATTTTGAAACATTCTTATAACAACGAAACACATTTATCTTACCGATGTGGATGTCTGTGTGGGCGAACTTTGGCGTCAGGAGCAGCTGGTGATTACTGTGCTCATAAGGCTCGACGAATTCAGACAACGCTTCCGGAGTTGTAAGAATATTATCTGGAAGATTTTCAACCCTCAATCCAGCAATGACGACAGCAGCGGTGGAGTTTGGATTCGATAGCTGCGCAATTGCAGTGCGTGGGTCGACATCTGAGAACTCTCCTCGGCGATAGACATTGAAGTTCCCCGGCTGGTTTTGGGACTGCGCTGCAAAGGTATCGAGTGTGGAAAGAATCAACTCGGAAGAAGTAGGTGGTGTTCTGAGCCAGCATTCATCGGATGGAAATAAGTGTGGGCAGGTTGTTGTGGAATCGGTCCAAAGTTTCTGAGTCTTCTGTGGAATATGGTCTAGGGAATTCAGCTTCATGTCTTGCAAGACGGACAGTATTCTCTGGTCAAATCCCTCTAAAGCCCTCAGCAAGTCATTCACCGAGTTTGCAGGACCGTCAACAGGAACCAGCTTGAAAGCAGGTGGCATGTTTGTTAATCGATAATCTTTCCGGCGGTGTTTATGAGGCCACTTTATATCAAGAAGTCTCGAGAGAAGTACCGGGTTATTAGAAGATATTAGTGAGGGACGGGAATAAAGATCTTTTGTCGTGGTTGAAGCCTTGAGGTTTCTTGAATGTTCTCGCACTGGCTCCTGGTTCATTCTATTTTGGTCTTCTTTTATGAAGTAAGGGGAACAATCTCCCACTTTAGTTTTGTAATTATCTCTTAAACAGCAAAATTAAGTTATCTCGCCAGAAATACTGATTTGTCTTGCAAATCAAGCTTCTTTATTATATTAACAATTTGCCAGAAATAGGTTGGTTCATCTTTCATGGGATATAATATTTCATAATCCCGGAAGCTCTCACAGCAGCCTGTACATTGGGATTTTCAGCTACTTCCTTTGTCTCTAGGTATCTGTGGCGAGTTTCTTACCATGCATTAGACAAACTATGAAGCACTAAAAGTTTCCGAGAGTTCTATTGCCTTCTTTCTTGCCGCGGTAAGCGATTTCCGTTTTGCGTTTTGCTTTGAGGGATTTGCTAGCTTGTATTGCTTTGCCGTATGTCCGTGGTTCAAAGAAGAATTTAAAGGGGTCCTCGCTAAAAAAAAGCTCCCGTTTTGATACTAATCTGCTGGATTTAGCTGCTTACATCAGCATGCTGGGTGATAAAACTCTTCACTATCGCTTGACCTTCACTCTACACACAACATAATATATGCTCATCTCCTCTTATGCTAGCGTTAAGCCTATTCATCATCATCTTTGTGACCACTGCATTCCAACATAATCGACAATCTTAGTGCTTCACGTGATAGACGATTAGTTAGTTGTACAGCTATAACAAGCTAGAAGCTAGGACCACCTTCCTTTCTTCCTCGAGCTACAGGTCGCTTTTCTTGATCGAAAACCTCTCTCCGCACACTTAACCACATTGAAATCGTTCAGCATGGCAGGAACAATTACGACGAGAGTCATGATTATATCCGATACGCATTGCTTTCAATTCGGCGATGCTGAAAAGGTCCGAGGCACGTTTAAGCAACCACTCCCCAAAGCCGATATTCTCCTGCACTGTGGCGACCTCACCGAGCGCGGTGGATTAGAGGCATATCAGGATGTCATCAGAATGCTTAGCAGCATCGATGCCGAGCTCAAACTGGTGATCGCAGGCAACCACGATCTCTCCCTCGACGGTCCCTATTGGTATTCCCAGGGTTGCGACCCAGACGACCCTGAAGACTATGCAGAACATGAGAAGGGAATGGAGATCATGAAAGGGCCACTAGCAAAGGAGGCAGGAGTCACGTATCTCGAGGAGGGACTGCATACCTTTACTCTTGCTAGTGGGGCCAAGTGCACCGTCTACGCCTCGCCGTATCAGCCGGAATTCTGTGGCTGGGCTTTTCCGTATGAGCGGGATGAAGACCGGTTTAACCTACCGCATCAATCTGCGCCCCTCGTGAAGAATATTGCCGTCAATCCAGTCCCAGACTTTCCAGGAATCGACATCATGATGACACATGGACCTCCGGAAGGCATCCTCGACTTGGTCGCCAGCCCTCCCGGCCTCACCGTAGGATGTCACGCCTTGCTTCGAGCGGTCAGCCGCGCTAGACCTCTCCTCCACTGCTTTGGACACATTCACGAGGCATATGGTGCGACGAAAGTAACATGGAATGACGATAAGGAGAAGATTGGAGCGGATGCCATTGAAGATCTTAGCCCGCAGTCTAATAGTTATCCCGACTCTTCTAATTGGCCCATTAAGTTTGGAAAGGAGACTTTGATGGTGAATGCTGCTATTATGGACTTGAACTACAACCCGAGAAACTCTCCGTGGTTACTGGATCTGGAGCTTCCACGTGCGGCGTGATGGCTGTGCAGATTAAGAAAGGGGTTAGAAAAGGATTACAAAGTGATTGGTAGAGCTATGGATGTAAAAACATTTGGTGGGACAGAGCAAATGCTTAGTTTGTCTTCCCCGGAGCTGTTTCGGTATAACGCGCCAGAGAGTTCCCTATCCGAGGAGAAAGATCAAGTCTCTTTGTGCGTCGATGCTACAATGCTGCAGGAGTTGAATATCCGGCGTCCAGAGAAGGGTGAGAGTATATACAGTCAGTACGCCGCAGAACTGAATTTCAGACCGGCTAGGGACACGTGGTGGATTTTAGTCGAAACAAAATATTGCAGCACTTATTCTGATTATTGAGTAATTATTCTGATACTCTATCAGACTCTAAGGAGTGCACTGTACCCGTACCGGATGAGACTCGGTATTGAAGACCCATTGCCCTAGATCAATGGTGCTAGGGTCCGCATACGTCAAATACTGATACTTCAACACTTCCGCGAAAAAGAAGCTATCAAGACTGTCGCTCTGGCTTTCGCCAAAAGGCATGTCAACGTTGTTGACGGTTGCGAATGCCACGCTGTTCCGCGCCGTCTCATTAAGGGCGAGGAACATGTCCCACGCATATTCAGCCCATCGAGGATCCCCAGTAATACGGTACGCATACCACCAACTCTCCACCGACTCTGGGAACGATGCATACACCTCATCTCCATTGACGATGAACTCGCCATTTGCGGCTCCTTGCCCCCGGTAACCGCTATCGATGTCGACCGTTGAGTCAGGCGGGAATGTATTGTTCGTGCTATCGAACCAACCCCAGTACAGTGGACCAAGCCCAGTAACAGTTGTATTGTACGTTTGGTGGCATCCATCGGCGGCTGCGATGCCCAGGTCGCAGAGAGAGTCTATGCCCAAGATCTTGCACCCTAACAAGAAGTTACCACCAGCGAAACAGGCGTAGTCGTCCATTGTGTAAGTCAACACGCCGTTTTCATCCAAACCGCTAAGGAAAGTCAGGTCTTCAAACCCATACGGATGCAACGCAATATTTTCAACGGTACTATTAGTGGCGCTGAGCCAGAAATCGGCGTACCCTTGGGTAATGTTGTCAGCCTTGTAGTGGTATATCTTGATCAGATACTCGAGGAACGAGTCCACCTCGGAATGCCAGCCGCCGGCAAAGTTAAGCATCCCGCCTCCGGTGGTATCAAACTGGGTGCCGACTAGACCAGGGTATACGGGCGCGGGAGAAGGATGTGTAAGATATTGCTCTCCAATGTCTACAAGTGAGCGATACGTCGTGTTGCCCGTCAGCGTGGCCAGGCGGTACCATTCGATCAGAAACGATCCGGCAGAGGCCGTGTTGGTCGAATTGTAGGTTGTGCCGCTAGGGGCTGTATACGTAGCTTCGACGGGGGTGTTGTTGCTAAAGTTAACGGTCCCAGCTGAAATACCACTGGGCGTCAAGAAGGCATACGCAAGTTTGTCCGCCAAGATCTTCGCTTGCGATAGGAGAGCCTCGATCTGATCCGCGGGGTAATCGTTATAGACTTGCCCGCTCTTGAGAAGGTCGTAAGCTGACAGCAGGCCGCCCAGGTAGCGGATAGTGGTGTCGAAAACTTCAACATCGCCGTCTGGCGTTGTAGTGAAATCAACGGACTGGATCCATCCGAGCATCTTGGAGACGACATCCGTCAGTTCCATGATGATGGCCGTATCAATTCCGTCCACCACTGTGACACCCCAGCCATACCAGTCATTGGTTCCTTGTTTCGATAGTGGTTCCAGCTCATCGTAGCCCCAGGCATACTCGACATAGGCATTCCAGGCATATTGATATGCCTCCTTGACAGCAGCGGCACGTGTCGCGTTGCCTCCTGTGCCCGAGGGGAATGCATACTGTATCGATTTGCATGCCGGCAGGGTCGCGTTGCTTGTGGCAGTGGGGGAAGCGGATGATGTCGTCGTGTTAGTTCCGTTCAAATACCCCGAGAACGGCAATGATATCGGAGCGCTTGCGAGGGGAACCGGTGCTGTGGTAATGAGTGTGTTTTGAGTGCTACTGAGAGTTGTACTGGTTTTCCCTTCTACTGGAACGATAGGTGGCCGCGCTGCGAAGACTTGCACCGAAAGAAGTGACAACGAGGACATGAAACGGAAAGGAGACTTTGGAATCATGATTGCAATAGTTCTTACAGCAGTTTGAAGAGTGAGTAGAAACACAAATGGAGCTTGTGGAAAAGAAAGTCTTGGCATATATATGTAAGATGGAGGATTCTTTACAATCCTACGGAGGGTAAACACACAGCAATCACTTGATTGCGAGGATCTAATTTCGGTGCTTTCACGGCTACTCCGGAGTACACACAGACCCTGGGCCAAAGTCAGAGTACCTTCCTTGCACAACCCCTCTTTCCCAAAGGTCATTCTGGATCGAAAGACACCAGGTGCCTCCATGCTTGAGATGATCGTCCTCTAGGATGTACAAAAGAACCCACGCGACGCGTGCACGCGTACTGCAGTCACATGCAGGAACTGTCAGGCTTGAGTGAAAAAGGAAGGAAGGTAGTGATAAGGTTTCCACGCGCAGTCACGTGGTCGACGGCGGTCAAGTCAAAAGTGTTGAGGGTATAACTAAAATCAGAGCAGAGCAGAACAAAGCAAAGCAAAGCGTAGGAGTGGCAAGGTCCTTGGTTCTTGGATACAGTTCTGAAGTTTGCTGACTTCATGATAAAAGGGGTTGAAATAAGATTTAAGGCTTGAGCTTGAGCATTATGCGCTAAGCTTATTTTGACAAGCGCGATTTTCTCCCTTAAATTTACCTCCGTACTCCGAGTAGTGGGGGTGGGGTACGGGAGTTCTTCCGGTCGCATCTTCCTCTTCCTCTTCTCTCAACAGAATTTTCTCGCAATCATATGTGAATGATGCATATGTTCCAGAATTACATCCGGTACAACCGACCGTTGGATGAGCTACAACGGATCGATGCTCCCGTCGAAGTACGGAGTACCCGCGTATGGTTTGCTTTTGCCCGTGGACGTGGAACCTACTCCATAGGGGACTCAAGACTCTTGGCACCCTTTCACCACGTTAAGGACAAGACCTCCTGCCGTAACTACTACGATTAATACAGCAGTACGAGAGGAATGGATAACTCTTGATCATGGTATCGGATACGAAAAGGATGCCGGTTGTCGTATAGGGTTCAGTCATGGCTCGGGCCCTCCCTCTAGAAAGCCGTTCCATTTAACCCAGTCCGAAAGCACAACATTATATGCCTATCTGACGACTGCTCGTCACCCCCGATCGATTTCCGTCGAGTTCCCCTGCATAAACCATGCACTGGTTGGTTGAGTTGAAGAGGGTACTCCGCGGCGCGTAGTCCGTACTACTTCGTGGTTGCGCAACGAGTATGGTACCCCGCTCCCGTGGAACTCTGTGAGATAAGCATACTCCGTCCCATCAAGCATCATTCATTATAAAATAATGTTTTAAGAACCTGGGAAGTTTCCCAAGAAACTCTTGAATTCGCACCAACCAAAAACAAGTCCGATCTATCTTGGCTCAATGTGGCAGGTGTACAAGGGTTGCTTATATGCAGATAACCCTGACTGCTGCAGGTACAAATTACTAGTGCTATGAGGACAACCCACTTTCCTAAACAAGCTTATCTTCCCTGCTGTTCCTTGCGGGGTCAAGAATATCGCAGCAAGAAGATGGATGTCGACATTCGCGTTCGGAATCTATGCGGATGCTGACGCGGATCATGACTCTCAGCACAACGTACTTTTACAATGATGCCCCGCACTTCTTTTCAATTCCTCAAGCATCATGTTGCTCAATACTCTTGTGGCAAGTTTGGCCAGCGGCCTCGTGCTCGGCGCCTTTGCCAGTCCTCTGTCCCATGATTATGCTGGAGCAAAGACGAGGCGTGTAGTTCCTTCTTCGCACAGTCTTCATGAGCGTCACTTGTCTCACTGGGAGCGGCAATGGACAAAGAGGTCCAAGGTTCCAGACAGTCAGATCTTGCCTATGCGCATTGGCCTGAAGCAGTCCAACCTCAAAGAAGGGCATGACAAACTTATGGATCTGTAAGCATGAAACCGAAACTTCGACACAGAATATGCTGCTAACTCCCAGGAAAGCTCGACTCCGGGATCTTCCAATTACGGAAACCATATGACTGCGGAAGAGGTTGTTGACTTTTTCGCTCCACACCAGTCTACTACCGATGCAGTTACTGAATGGCTTGTTTCATCCGGAATCGGCCCTGACCGCTTTGCGATATCCGTAAATAAACAGGTACTTCTCTCCTTCCAAGTTTCTATGAGATTTGGTTCATTTCATTCCATGAAAGCTAACTTTTTGGAACTTAGTGGATCCAATTCGATGCAACAGCCGCCGAAGTCGAAGAGCTACTCTTTGCCGAGTATTACGTCTGGAATCACCTATCTGGAAGTCATGATATTTCAAGCGAAGGATATCATCTCCCTACCCATCTCCGCAAGCACGTTGACTACGTGACTCCTGGTACCAGACTCCGGCCCAGAAACGTCAAGAATAAACGGGCTGGGAATTTCAACAAACCGCAACCGATGATTACGCAACTCCCTGGGTTTCCGTTCCCCAATTCCAGTACCTGTGATGTATATGTCACGGCTGAATGCACAAGAGGTATGTCCTTCCTAGCTGGTGCTCGAGTATATATCTTGATCTAAATGTTGTGTATTTTAGTTCAGTACGGCATTCCAAATGCCACCACTGCTGCACCAGGGAACGAGCTCGGGATTTACGAGAGTCTTGACGTTCACTATAGTAGGAAGGATCTCGATATTTATTACAGCACTCTCTACCCGTAAGGAAACTCACATTTTTACTTGGACTTTTTTTAACGTTGTTTTAGCAATATACCTAACGGCACCTATCCCGAGGAGCGTCTTATTGATGGCGCTATCGGAGCAATTGAAGACACAACCGAATATGTGCCCATTGATTTAGAGGCTCCCTTGGATTTTGACTCTTCGTCGCCACTCATCTATCCCCAGGGACTTGTGCTTTTCCAGGAAGACGATGAGTATTATGAGTCAACAGGAGCCTTCAATGGCTTCTGGAACAGTGAGTATTATCTATTCGTCACATTTAAATCTCTGCTAACTCTTCTAGCGTTCCTTGATGCTATAGACGGAAGTTACTGCAACTACAGCGCATTCGGCGAGACCGGCGACTGTACCGCCGAGGAGTGTTTTGATCCTGTATATCCCGACCCCAACCCTGGTGGGTACACAGGTCAATTACAATGCGGCGTCTATAAGCCCACAAATGTTATTTCAATTTCATATGGGGCAGGCGAGTACGGGTGGCCTGACTATTATATGAAACGACAATGCAACGAATGGATGAAGCTGGCTCTGCAAGGCACGACTATCGTTATGTCGTCCGGCGACTCTGGCGTCGGGGGCACTACCTGTCTTGGTGACTCCGGCAAGATCTTCGAAGTCGACTTCGCATCCTCATGCCCATATGTCCTCTCCGTCGGCAGTACGGAGTGGGATCGCTTCGACAATGTTACTACTCCAACACCAGGTAAAAAGCTAAATGAGGTTGCGACCAAGCGTTTCCCGAGTGGGGGTGGCTTCTCCAACGTCTTCGGTGTCCCGGACTATCAACGCGACGCCGTTTCTGCGTACTTTGATCAGGTCGAATCTAGCCTAGGTTTCAACGCATACCATCATTTTGTTGCAAATGGAGATTTTAGTAATGTTACAGGTGGTGTGTATCATCAGGGAGGACGCGCCTACCCTGATGTAGGGGCTGTAGGTGACCGCCAGGTCGTGTATTCCAATGGCTCATGGTGGCTCGTGGGTGGAACTTCGTTGTCTTCGCCTGTGTTCGGTGCGGTCTTGACTCTTGCTAACGAAGCTCGCATTGCGGCTGGCAAGAGCACCTTAGGATTCGTACATCCTGCACTCGTAAAGTTCCTCGAATACTCTGGTACACGACTGAATGCTAACTTTGAGGCCTGCAGTACCAACACCCTGAAGCTTTTAACGACATCACTGTCGGTAGTAACCCCGGATGCAACTCAACTGGTTTCCCTGCTGCCAAGGGCTGGGATCCGGTTACAGGACTTGGGTAAGCGGTATTCGATTTCTAGTGTTTGGATTATGCTGACCTTTTCTAGCACCCCAAATTTCCCGGTTCTGCTGAAAGTTTTGCTGGGATTGTAGCATCGAAAGATAGCCAATACAAGAGAAACGCTTCAACTTTGGTAGATGGACTAGACGCCTTTCAGCGTAGTGATCATATGCAGCCAAGTCTGGATCTGACCCCGAAAAGCCATGTCCCCCTGTGTTGTTCTTTTTTAGGAAACACATATACTGCTATGCATATTGAAGGCGTGTTCTAAGCTGGTCACTGCCATGTTTGGAAGGTTGTACTCCGTACGCTTTGGTATCCTATTGTCCTTATCAAACACCATTTAATATGTCAGTCATCTTTTATATCAGAAGCAGTGAGGAAACCGAAACATTTTCAATCTGGTAGATATTAAGTACATTAGTGGGGACTTCGTCTAGTAACGATTCAGTAGGTCATTACTTCAGTAGCCTAAAAATAGCTGTCCAAGCTCCTCAACGGCTGCAATTCTGGGGGCTTAAGTCTTTGCCACCCGCGGACTTCTTTCATATGCAAAAAATACTCGATCTGAATCCTTAGTGTCAATATTCTCCGTATCGCAAGGATGTATGCCAGATAAGAAATCAGCCGGTCTAAGCGGGCTACATATTACCAGTACCTGGTAGCATCCCGGATTAAACCCCTTCCATTCCGAGAAGAATTACTTTATCCGGGCCTTGATTTTCTCAAATAGGTCAAAGAGGCTGTCTCCTTTGCCGCCTTCCGCAATGATCGTCGGCGCTCAGATCTATGGATCGACACTGCCCTTAACTCCCGCTTGTCTTTACGGTTATCTCCACAGTCAACATGCGAATTACACACAGTGCTACCAGTTCCAGTACTGCCGCACAGGCCAAATCTAATGTCGCTTGTGTGCTGAGCCACATGAAAACCCGAATGCGAATCATCGACCAAATCGCGCAAGATTGGCTGTGGAGCCGGCCGTAAAGACAGGCGGGAGTAGCGACTGCCGGTACTCTGCACAACATCAAGAGTCATTTTCAAGCACAGAGCTTGTGGTTTTCTATAGTTTCCTTTATCAGCTCACTTGTATGCATGCCGAGCTAGGCAAGTGCTTTCACTACTCGGCGTTGTATACGTACTCTATATAGATTGAATATACTAGCACTGCACTGATTATGCTGTCTCGCTTTCCGAGTCTCGGCTCTCGATCTAGGTATATATATGTTCATAACTCGGTGTGTAACTTCTCTTTGATGTGTCACTACTATTCGTAACTCTCTTTCCAATATGATTTCCCATGAGCGGCTCTTTTGCGGTCTGCTCTTTGCTTTCTCTCTCGTCACTCGTTCAAGAGCCGCAACACCTACCGCAGCACAATGGGCTGCCTTGAACCAGACCGTTGGTGGGCGATTGTTCGCTGGTGTTCCGCTAGCACAGTCATGTTACAGCTCGTACAATGGCACCGCAACAACACCTGATACGGCGGTGTGTAGTGCGGTACAGTCGGTCTACACAGCAAGTAGCTACATCGGAGGGAACTACGCCGGGTTCATGAATGTAATTAAAGACTTCAACATCACTCTTGCAACAGCACTAACACATACAGACCAACTGGGGTACATGTCAAAGGACGGGTGAAGGTTGTCCCCTCGATTGGAACACGCCAACTGATCCCACGGTTTACGATGCCGGGCAGACGTGCTACCAAGGAAGCATATCGCCTTACTACATCGAAGTCCAGGAGGTCTCGGATATCCAAGCCGGGCTCCAGTTTGCCAACGAGACGGGTGTGCCTTTGAGCATCAAGAACACCGGACATGATTATACGGGCCGCAGCTCCGCACCGGGCTCCCTTGCTTTGTGGACCCATAACGTACAGCCCGCGCTGACGCTCACCCAAGATTTTATTCCTGATGGGTGTAGTGGGCCGGTTGGTGACGGCGTTACCATGGGTGCTGGGCAGCAGTTTGAGGGGCTCTACGCGTTCGCTGATGAGAATAATGTTACTGTTGTAGGAGGTGCTGCTGGGTCTGTGGGGCCGGCTGGGGGTTGGATCACGGGTGGTGGACACAGTGCTATCACAAATGTGTATGGATTGGGAGTTGACAATGTCATGCAAATCCGGACTGTTCTGCCGAATGGAACTTATGTCACTGCGAACGAGTGCCAGAATCAAGATCTGTGGTTTGCGCTCAGAGGAGGCGGTGGAAGTACATTCGGTGTCAACTTTGAGATGACCACGAGAGCGAATCCCAAGCTTACTCTTCAGGTATGGGATTCTCCAATGTTTCTAAAGTCATGCTTGCTAACAGTTCCCTCCTAGGTTGCATATATCAACTACTACTCTCCCGACCCCAACTCCAGCGCCGAACTCCTCTCCCTCATGATCCAAAGCGCCACCACATGGGCCGAACAAGGCTGGGGCGGCTACCTCTCCCCCGGCGCCTACTCCCTAGAATACCAGAGCCTGATCCTCATGACGCCCCTCCTAACCAACGAAGAAGCCATCGCCGCCATGACCCCGCTCTTCGACCTCGCCAACGCGCCCGGCAACTACGTCTACAGCAGCGGCGTCAACACCGTCGACAGCTACTACGAAATGTACAACGTGTACCTGGCGCCCGGCGGCGAGAAGCTCGGCCTCGGCACCGCGCTCGGCAGCCGTCTGATCCCCGCATCGCAGTTCGAAAGCGCGGCATCGCAGGAAGCGCTGCTGGACGCGCTGATCGAGGTCCAGGACATGGTCACGTACCCGACGCGCAGCAACGACACGCTGCTCCTGTCGTACGGCGTCCCGTTCCAGATCCTCGTCACGACGCCCAGCAACTACCCGACGACGGCGGCGAACGACACGTCGGCCATACACCCGGCGTGGCGCGAGGCCGTGTGGCACATGGTGCTCAACGTGCCGTTCTCGAACAGCGCGGACGCGGCCGATATCCAGACGGCGTTTGAGATCGCGACGAATACGACGGACGTGCTGCGGGATCTGATCCCGGATGGGGGCGCGTATCTGAACGAGGCGGATACGTTTGAGAAGGATCGCGTGGGCACGTTTTGGGGGCAGGAGAAGTATGATAGGTTGGTGGGCATTAAGACGGAGCTGGATCCGGGGAATTTGTTGACGTGCTTTGGGTGTATTGGGTGGGATGAGACGGATGAGAGGTATGGGTGTTATCCTGATTTGTGATGGATGTAATGTTGGTATTTGGGAGAGGAGAGAAGAACTGCGTGGGAAAGAGTACACGAATAGTAATGTATACACTAAATGGCGCGAGATTGACCTATTATTGTAATGAATCTATTTGCATTGACTACTTAACAGGCAGCAATTATGTCTCTGCTTCTGCAGAAAAATTTGCCTCAATCAAGCACGAGGCTTTCAAGACAATTCAAAGGCTTTGAGGCCCCACGTATGTACCAATCAATCGCATGGCATCCATCCTTCCGACCACCAAAGTAGAAAAAAGTGCCACTCAATCTGGGATATTTAAACCAACATTAGCCAGGTAGGATCAAAACACAACAATTACCAAACCCTCCCTCGATGCCAAGCAATACATATGCATCTGAGCTCAGCTCACTCGTCAAACACAACCGGATCATCAACCACCAACTCCAACGCCTCCATCTTCCTCTCCCAAACCCTATGCCTCCCCTTCACCTCATCCAACCCCTCCTTCGCCGCCCCCTCCCTCCCAACAACCTCCCTCAACGACTCAATCTCCTTCCGCAACTGACTCGCCCGATCCAAGAACGCAGCAACACGCTCGTACCCCAAGTTCTGCGCTTGGTTCCCGTCCACGAACTGCGCGGAAATGTCCGTCACCTCGTTCGTGTGCGTGAAGAGCAGCTGTCTGGCGGTGTCGGCGCGGGTGCGGGCGGTGTCGAGGGCTTTTCGCGCGGCAGTGACGGACTTTTCGGAGTCTTTGTGTTTGCGCAGGAGCTCGTTGACGCGGGTGCGGCAGCTTTTGTCGGTGGTTGGGATGGTAGGGGGGGCTTTGCTGGTTAGGGGGGTTTGGGGGACGGCGGAGAGCGGGGCGCTGAAGCGGATGGGCTTTTGGCCTTGTGAGGAGCGCTGGGATTTTCGGGGAGGTGGCGTGTTGTCGTCGAGGTTGAGGTTGGAGAGCATGGAGGTCGGGGGTATATGCCTCTCTGAATCTCTTGGATGGGCTTGGTGTTGTGGGGGTGGTATCTCGGGATCGCTTTAAAGAAGAAGGTTCTGTAGGGTGTGAGATATTATAAATGGTGAACGATTGACTAAAACTTACGGAGTACTTCGGGCTCCCTCTGAACCCCGGCCTCGTTTTCCTCCCTGGATGAAAAGACTAGAGCTTGGCAAATGTTGTACCGCATGTAATTTAAGTGATATGCGTTGAAGCTGTCGAATCCCTTCTGGCTCTTGTAGATCTCCATGTAGGCCTTCAGCCGTGCCGGTACAGAATCGGCGTCAACATCGTCAACTAGCAGCTTCGTCAATCCTCTAGTTTCCAGAGTGAACCAGTCGCGAACAACATAGCTAAGTTCCTCTATAGTAAGAACATCCACCTCTCCCATGCTAAAGTAAGTTGAACATTTACCAATCAACTTATAAATATCCATCTCCGCGTGAACTCTTTTGAAGTCACAATTCTCCCGTGTGTACTTTTCGAATGCGGCTTTTTGGAGGTTGCCTCTGTGGCCTTTGGCTACCGGATCTGAGTACTTGGATGCCATTGCAATCTCCTCGTCGGTTGTAATCTTTCCAAAGAGTGCAGTCAGACATCCCAACTCCGCATTGAACGCCTCTGGGGTCCAGGTGGGATATTCTTCCACTGTTTGTTGGACATTATCGTTGGGTATACGGGCTGATGCAGATGGAAGGTCTTCTTGTCGCTCTGAATCATTGTAAGTGAATGAAACATTTATCTAACTTTTGGGCGGGTGCATACCTGAATTGAACAACGGCCTTCCTTTTGCCCTAAGAAATTCTTCATACACTCTAACAACCCGGAACCTAGCATTATTCATATGCTGTTCCGTCCACTCATCAAAGCCTTCTATCTCCCGATATGCCTCCAAATAAACCTTCAAGCGCTCCGCAAGAGAACCACCGCTCTGCTTCACCTTCCGGCACCATTCGTGAGACTCCAAGCGCCACAACGCGCCCTCTGCAGCCAAGAAAACCCATCGCTCTCCCAGGAGACATAGCTCGTCAAATCCTCTGTCGCTAGGATCCCATCCAGGAAGGATGAAAGCGGTCGGTTCGCCAATTATGCGGTAGAAGGACAGCTCGTCCCAGATTCGAAAGAACCGCTTCTTGCCCTGGTTGATGTGCGACATCCATGCCTCGTCTTTCACCGCGCTCGCGTCGTCACATTGGATGTGGTCGAGCCAGTGGGAGGCTTTGATTA
Source organism: Lachnellula arida (assembly GCA_007821475.1). NCBI lineage: Eukaryota > Fungi > Ascomycota > Leotiomycetes > Helotiales > Lachnaceae > Lachnellula > Lachnellula arida. The sequence continues at coordinate 10,880 of QGMF01000502.1, read as the reverse complement.
TTTGGTCGGGAGTCTCGATATTGCCAACCAAGTCAATGAGCTCGCGCTTTTTGGTCTGAACGAGGGTATCTTTTGGAGGCATTGTTGCGACGGCCAAATGACGAGGAAGATTTTATTGAGATGGGAACAAGGGATTGTGGGGGAAAGTAGGGCACTTGGATGATGAGCGTGGAAGATGTGAGGTTGCGGTAGAGATCGAAATGCGAATGCAAAATACATTTGAGACCAAAATTGAGGTTGTGTCAAAGAGGAAGCACTTCGTAAACAAAACAGTGTGACTTGAAGTTAAGGGGCGGTAAGCGAGGTCAATTTTGTCAGGCGCTCTCTCGCTGCCAAAGATCTCTTCTCTCCGCCTTTCACTCAGATTCAATGCGGTGATCAGTTGTGGTATCCAAATCACCACCTTTCTTGCAGTAACGTTTCTCCATCTTTTCAGCTTCTGAAAGAAGGTGAGATCATGAGTGCTTGCTTGCCACGAGAAGCTATACCGGTATGTCCTACTTGAAATTAAGTGCTGCCAGATGAAAAAGAAGGATATGCTTACTTCATATCCTCCATTTTTGATCTTGTCCATTTCCCTTTTATAATTATCCCATATACTCTCCTTGTTTTCTTCTTCAGATAAATTGACGAAAGCAGCTCCAATTGCAACAAGCCTAACCAATACAGCAGCTCCATTTGCAAGAAGCATAACCAACACGAGTATAGGAAGATAAGTATCCATCGTGTATAAGAGTTTCTTAGACGTATTCCAGACTTTTCTTTGCAAGTTAAGTTTCGGAGGAAAATAATGAGGTTTTAAGAAGAAGTAGAAAATATGTTGAGGAAAGTTTTATATTAGTACTCGTAGTGTTCACCGGGTCTTTTTAGCGTAATGATATCACCTTCCGCAATAAAAAATGTTGTCATTAGCCTCGACTATTAATATTATGATGAGATCAAGTAAGGAAGCTGTTGGTATACACAGGGTCGGTACGGTAACGGTGTGATCACGTATCTACTGCATAGCTATGGTTGCTCTGTGTAGACGTCTGGTGTGTTCATGATGAGGCTATTCCTAGGTCGCAGACGACGAGGTTAAGCCTCGTCGACAGGCTGCTGACTAAGCATGCGCTAAGTCACATGACTACAAAGTCCCATTATCCCGACAGAAGCCTTTGCGATTTAGTTTATTATGTGCGAATAAAGGAAAAATCTTGTCACGGGAACAAGTGAGTATGCCCGCCGTAGCACGTGCGGATTTTGCCGAAGAGAAACCAACTTTTAAAGCAGCGATGCATTGATATAACACAGCATACCTACCTAATAAGATACGGACTCCGGAATATTCAAGTAAGACAAAAGCAAGCCAGTTGAAGGGTAAATGCATGGAAATTACTTATATTATTACATTCCTTATATAATCACAGTGCTGACAGCAAGTCAGCTTTTACGGAGTAAGCTCCGTCTGCAGCTTCCCGAATATTCCCCACAACTAAATCGTATGTACGGAGTATCGTATGCTCGACAGGGGGGGTGAAAAAAGTCAAGTCAAGTGGATGACAAACTCGGCAACAACCCCCTTTTATTCGAGTATATAAATTAAATCAAATCAAATCCCTACCCTATGCCACACTCGCAATATTAAATCTCCATGATCATATGCCTCAAGCTCTTCCTGCTGCCAGCCCCGGCAACGCAGGCGGCTCCCCAATCGGCACAGCAAATAATAAAGAAGCACACCATGAGCTGATGCAGAGAGCCGAAGCAGACCACCTGCAAGATGCGGAGTCAGTGATGAGAAACGGTGAAGGGCAGCCGGCCCTGGGCGCACCTGCTCTCAATATGGCATTGCCGGAGGAGGAAAGTCATGCACTGCAACATCAAAAGCAAGGGCAACAGGCCACCCGCAGCGATTCTCCAACTCTGCATCCCAATATCATATCTCAAGATGCTGCATCCGACGACGATGGCGGGGTCTGTGCGACGTTGACGGTAATTGAACCAGCACTTTTGGACGACACCGCAGTGGTGGAACATAGCTATAATCACGACCAAGGTACGAAAGGCATGTTGTGCTGTCTACGGGAACTTCCCATTTCGTGCCTTCAAGCTTTCGAGCTTGTTTAGACTCCCATAGCTAATGAAGCTTGCTATAGCGCCATCTCCACAAGGGGAATCGATCGTACGACACCCCTCTCAAGACTCTTCACTCGCAAACATCTCGACAGCATCGTTAAAAGCACATTCAATTCCTGCTCAAGATATTCCTCAACCCATACCATCCACTACCTCCCAAACAATATCCTCCCGCCGCAGAGCGAACGGCAGAACGACGGCCGCGAAGCAGATTCCGCAGGAGGGGAAGATGCATTTCGGTGGCAAGTCTGGGCCGGGGAGTGTTGCATATCGTCGAAGGGCCATGGCAAATACAAATGCGATCACAATCTACGAGGCGGATCTCACCAGTGAAGACCGAGCGAAGCAGAAGGAGGCAGTCAAGAAATACTTGGGAGAGGTAGTGAAGAATGACTGGGAATTTGAGTGGCCGCCACCAATTTCTACGCAGGATGGCACATCAGAATCAGAAATACAACAATCTGAGGTCGAGGACCCAGTTGGACTAGAATGGAGGGAAAGGGACGACTGGCTCAGCGGTGGGAGCGGCAGCGACCCAGAGCCTACCATGCCAGGACCCAAGTCTCCCAAGTCTCCCAAATCTCCCAAATCCCCAGAAAGTCCAAAAAGCCCAAAAAGCCCCTTCCGCTTCGACAACCCAGATGACGTAGGAGAGTCGATCAGGAAAACGGGGCAAGAGCGAAAGCGCAAGCGCAAGAAGCGTGTCAGAGAGGAAATGGAGGCGAACGAGGGTTTGCGATGCTTCCACGCGCGACGAGATGCATGGACTGAAGCTCGACATGTTTCTACCAAAACTCAGACCCTACCAACCTCGAAACGACAATCGCAAGCGAGTGGTGACGGCAGCTCAACAGCAGTGGACCTTGAAGAAACCGAGGATTACGAGGACGACAATACTGAAATCCCCATCGCTCCACCAATACTACCACCTACGACTGGCATGCGGAAGAGCATCACGCCCGACGCCTACAATACGATTTATGACAAGGTTGTACTTCAGTCACTCACACCCAGCTGTCCCATAAACCTAAAGGATGTTACTAGAAGCTGTGTCCAAGGCTGGAAGCGGGACGGAGAGTGGCCCCCTAAGAGCGCGCCCGAATCCCCCGGAACTCGACGAAGACGTATGAGCGTCGCCGATCTATTCAGCTCCGCCAAGCGAGAAAAAAGCAACCCCAAGCAGCCAGCGAAGGAGAATGAAGGGGATAAGAAAGAGGAAAAGGCGAACAGCACTGGCCCGTTTAAGAAGTTTAAACACAAGATTATGACATTACGACGTGGTAGCACGGCGGATAAGGACAAGGATAATAATGGGGAAGGTGGAGCGGCGCCAGCGGCATGAGGAAAACATGGTCCGGTTGTCTTTTGAGTATGGGTTTTTGCATGGAGTTTAGTGTACGGTGGAGATGTTGAGTACGCTCATCATTGGCGTTGGTTCGGATGGATGAGCTGTTTTATATGCAGCTGGAAGGGAATATGATACTAATACGCAACGCAACGCAACGAAAAGCCAATAGCGAAATTGGCAGCAGCGGGAAATCAATAGCGGAAAGAAAGCCTATAGTTAAATACCACTCCTATATTGTATTGTATTGTATCTTCGTCTTTTTGCTCTGACCTGACGCGAAGTTTGAGTTCTTATACGTAAGTCATAAGGCCGCGGCGTGCTGGCTTGCAGTCTTGTTCTTTTCTTTTACTGTACTTCAGCCGCAGATATCAGATACGATATGGTAGGTAGGTATTCCTCTTCACCACTTATTTACTCTCATGTCATTCGCGCACATCTCATCTCATCTCTAATCAAGAATCAATACTCGAGAATCAATACTCAAGAATCTAGAATCTAGAATCTAGAATCCTTCTCAATGAGATTGAGAGAAATTCTAATGGAAATCCTGTGCAAACCTAGGTAAGGAGCGCTTGGGTGGGAGAGAGGGGGAGAGGGAGGGAGAGGGAGGGAAGTAAGAGTAGTCATTCCATCTCTAATGTATTTCTCATCTAGTCACAAATTACGGTTCACTGCAACAAAAAGAGGCCGGAGGTGGAGACGTGACGTTTTCTAAACTGTTTGCACGAAATAGCTGGCTAACACCTCTCATTATACAGAATATCCAAACCCTTCCGGCACTTGTTGATTCCAATCAAAACTCCTATCACCATCAAAAACAGAAGTCCAACCAACGCCTAATTCCATATCAGGATAAAAACACCCCGCCACCGTCTCTTGACCAAAAGGCATAAACGTATTAGCGCTAAATTCCACCATGTTTGAAAATTGAGGTTGCTGTGGGACGTTTTCAAGTTCAACTGCTGTTTGGAAATCGCTGGTGCTGCTTAAAGGAATGAGCTGATTCGGATTCAGATTTGAAATATTCTTCCTCATCTTCATCTTCCCAATCGTCACCTTCCCAAAATACGGAATCACAGCCTCATACCCCGCAGACCCAGCATACGTCCCCCGGTGCGCCATAGACAGGTATTCCAGCAGCCGCGCCGCCTGCCCCGCAACCTTGCACTCCATAAACGCGGCCTTGCCGCGGAAACTGCGCGTGACGCCCTCGATGAGCCCCCAGTCCTGCGCTTCCTGGTATATGCACGGCGACGGTGACGGCGATAGGAGCAGGTCGAGCACCATGACGGCCGCGCACCCGAAGACTTGGAAGTCTAGTAGGTCGCACATGATGACTTGGGGGCTGGTCAGGGCGCGGAGCCGGTGGTACGATTGAAGCATTTCGCGGCATGCGGAGAGTGCGCGGAGGCGGCTTTGCTCGTATCGCGGATCTGGATCCGGAGCTTGGTCTAGAGAGGAGGGGGGGTTGAGCAGGTAGGGCAGGTGCAGGAACTTGCAGAGTTGGTAGTAGGTCGCTTTGGCTACTTCGCGGGTGTAGATTTCGTGGAGGGGCAGGGGAGGAGTGGATGCGGATACGGCGGTGGTGTCATCCCACCATTCCGGCGGGATCGCCGCTCTGCATTGCTTTAACTCCTGCTCGATCTGCTCTGTGATGCTGTATTCGACTACCGGTACATGGCTCTGGTTGCGGTCGTTGATGTGGCCGGCGGTTATGGCGAGGTGGTGTGCTAATTTTGCAGGCTGCTTATGCGGACTCGCTGCGGATTCAGATACGGATTCTCGCCGCGCGAGGATATTGGCGTCGGGGATACCGTTGGGGAAGCCTAGGATGAGCGATAGCTGTCTGTCCTGCTGCCATATGTGGTCCCATGTTCGCTGCTGCCGCTCGCTGGAGGGTTTGTCGAGACGGTGGAGGCCGAGCTGCATCGCGATGTTCATGGCGTGGCGGACGCACAGCCATGCTTTGCGGGGCTTGCCCATGTTGATGTAGAGCTTTGCTCTTAGTTCCAAGCACTCCAGGCCTTCTAGTGAGCCCCCGGCTTCCTCGTCCATGGAGAGGAGTGTGTCGGCGCCGCTCATGTAGGAGTCTATGAGACTGCTTTGGGAGGTGGGGAGCGGTCGTTGGCGTATGAAGTTTGTTGAAAGTTGCTGGGTGCAGAGAGCGAGCCATAGTATTGCTTTGGTGGTTCTTGTGGGAATTCCTGATTTTGATGCATCGAAGATGAAGTTTTGTGCAGAAGTTACGTCTGTAACTGGTGGGATTCCTTTGCACGTCACCAGTCCGTTTGGAGGTATTGGCCAGATGTTCCAGTACTTTTGAGTGGTTTCCAGAATGGCCGTTAAATCTTCATTCCGAGGCAAAAGTCCCATTAGAACTTCTACGCAAGCTTTCATTCGCTGGTCGACATATCGCCCCAATGGCCGTCCATTAGCTTCCGCCGTATTGTTCTTCGTCTGAAGAAACATGGCATCTTTGAACAAGGCGATCAAAGGAGCGTCTTCAAAAGCCTCGTTTTGCTCCGACGAGTCTTCCACGATTTCTGACTTTGATGTTCTCAACGAAGCTGTCCGACTACTCGATCCGACCTCCCTCGTTTCCGGACTTGAAGTGTCCTGAAGGCGTTTCAGGGCCTCTCGAGTACTCGTCTTAAACTCAGCCATACTCGCAGACTCGATATCAAGATCAATAGCTTTGCAAATATGGCTAACCATACCCTCCAACTCCTCTAATCTCTGCTGAACATGAACAGGCCCCTCGTGATTAGTGTTCTGATCAGAGCCTTGGGCCCGTCGGCCAGGCTGCTGAGACACACATTGGGCGTCGTGAGCGATGCATTCTTTGCAAGAACGCTGGTCTTCGTCAAAAATACACCGGACTTTGCGTCGTCTGCATTCAGCGCAGCTCTTGGTGCCTATTCTCATGCGTTTCGAAGGGCGGCCGCCGCTCGCTTCGCTCTGGGGGGTTTGCATCGCTGCGGGTATCTTTAGTTAGGTAGGTCAGCCAGCCAGTCTTATTAAGCGTATTCTGTACTCGAAGATGTCGTCTGGGCAATTCATTACTTGGGGCGGTTAGTGGATACGGCGTGATGTGATGTGGAAGGTGTTGTTTTACGCAGACTGAGGTCGTCGGTTTTGAGGTGAGATCCATCATCCCACATACTGTACCTAGCCGAGCGCCCCTGAATGGCTACAGTACTGTACTGTAACCATAAGCGACAGGGGCTGCCAACTAAAACACAAAACACAAGGCAAGTCAACCTTATTTCTGACAAACCGTTTTCTTATAAATTAAGCAAGCAGATTATTAACAATCAAATATGCAGAACGATGCTTTAAGCTTTCGAACCCAGGGTTGCTATTTTGTGGAAGCCCCAATCAAACTCAGGAGAACAATTAGCGAGCAGGTCTATAAGCGAGAATAGAAAGCCTATTATATGCGTGCAACCCTTCCTCACCAACAATATTCTGCATCTAGAAATTATTCATCACATTCTACCGTGTCTTTGACAAACATCAGACAGGGAAAATCAACGTGACTCATCTTATTGCATCAGCTCGGACGAACTCGGACGAATCCGCTCCAGTTCGCGCGGGTTAGGAATCCAACACCCCCTGCCGTGCGTGTGTATCCCCATATCCTATTATTGAGCCTCAACCCCTTGTCAAAGCCTGACGATCTCGTCTGGGTTAGGAAAGGAAAGATTCCAAAGAAGTTTCTGGGTAGAAGCATACTTGGTATAAGTAGCCCAGATGTCTTCACAGGATGATTTCAGTAACCTCAAGTCAGATCACTTGCCTCCTATCCTGCCCATCTCCGTTACTACTTCAAGCCACAGATCCAATACCAATCGTATCCTCTATTCCAACATATATACCTAACAACCTCACCATCATTCACCCTTCATCCTTGCATCTGAAAAACCAATCACCCAAAAACACCTCACCACCATGTCTCTCACAGCCCAACTCGACGCCGTAACAGCCAACTTCCAAAACGCCCCCGCCGAAATCACCGGCCCCATCATCAAAGCGAAAACCGACTTCATCGCGACCTTCGACCCCACCAAAGCCATCCAACCCGGCAGCCCCCTCCCGCCCTTCACGCTCCCCAACGCCTCCGGGATCCCCATCTCCAGCGCCACCCTACTATCCCACGGCCCGCTCCTCCTAACCTTCTACCGCGGCTCCTGGTGCCCGTACTGCAACATCGCGCTGCGCGCCCTCCAAGCCCAGCTCCCCGCCCTCCAACGCAAATCCACCACCCTCGTCGCCATCTCCCCCGAGCTGCCAGACACCTCGCTCTCAACGGTCGAGAAGAACGAGTTGCAGTTTCCCGTGCTGAGCGATGTGGGGAATAAGCTGGCACGCGAGCTGGGCATTGTGTTTGAGCAGCCGGAGGAGATGAGGGCTGTTTTTGACGGCTTTGGACATGATTTTATGCGCAGGAATGGGGATGAGTCGTTGGTTGTTCCTGTGCCGGCTGTGGTTTTGGTGGGGAAGGATGGGGTGGTTAGGAATGTTTTTGTGGAGGCTGATTATACGAAGAGGTTGGAGCCGGAGGTTGCGGCGGGTTGGATTGATGCTTTGTGAGTGGTTGTTGGGTTTATGAGAGGGCTGTGGGGACGGTGTGATGTGGTGCTGTGTGGTGTGATGGGATGTAGACAGAGGGGTTGAGCGGTCTCGTTGCTTGATAGTCTTGACATGTAGAGGAAGCTTTACATATATGTATGCATTTTTTCTCCTGCAGAAATTCGATCCAGAGCGTATTATTACCTCCCTTATATCAAACTTCCCTGCGTTTGAACTGCAACATCGGCCCATCCTTCACAGCAACATACGCATCCCGAATCTGAAAATTCCGCTTGCCCCTCCTACCCCATCCAAGCTCCTCCGACCCAGCGCCTAGCGAATCACCCACAGGAACCCTGATATCCATACGGTACAAGAGCCTACCAACAGTAACAAGCAACTCCTGCATCGCCAGGTTCCGACCCACACAGTTCCCAACACCAATCGAGAACGGATGAAAAGCCATCTGGGCCCTCGAGACATCTCCAGCCGTAACCCCGCTCTCCTCGTCAACAATCCAGCGCTCCGGTCGATAGACCCACGGATCCCCAAAGACCTCGTCGTGATGCATCAGCGACCAGCCGCTCGTCCCCACCTGCACGCCTTCTGGAACGAACGCCCCATCAATACTAAGGCCCCCCGGAAGCACTTCGCGCGATAGCTCGGGCAGTACTGGAGGAGCGACGCGCAAGGACTCGTCGATGCATGCGCGGAGATACTGGCACGATGCGAGCTTGAGCCCGCCTACTATCTCGTGCGCAGAGCCGAATTTCTCTCGCACTTCACGCGTGAGTTTCTTGTAGACCCGCGGGTTGTGTGCGAGGTAGAATAAGATGGCGCACATCGCTGTAGACGTCGTGTCGGTACCGGCAATTGTGAGGAGTGTGGCTTCGGAAAATAATTGATTGGGCGTATATGCCGGGCCCCCTGTATCTGGATCTCGGGCTTGGAATAGGTAGTGGAACATATCTTTCCGCGGTTCTTGTCCTTGGATTCGCTCCTTCTGGAACCTTTGTTCTTGTTCGGTTCGCTCTGCGACGCTTGCTTGTACGAAGTCTTCGAATCTCGCGGTTTCGGGTGTCTTTATACGCTCTAGAAGAATGTCTAAGCCTCTGGGTTTCATCCATACCCAAAAGTTTACAATCGGTGATTTTGTTATCTTGATCAAGATTAGCACCTTTCTGTTCTCAAGGAATAGGGGTTGGGTAATGTAGTTGTGGCGGCTCACCGGGTACATGAACTTAACAAAAGAGGCTATGCTATGTGGAATAGCTTTCAATGGATTGGGTCCGGGCTCCTTACTTTCAAAGGATCTCCCAAAAGCCAAGTCACCCAGTATATCAAAAACCAAGAAGTCGGTCAAGTGAGCTGCGTTCTTGGGCTCTGTCCACTCGCCAGGCTTCAGATTGTCGACCAACAAGTCACACCAACGGTCGACATGTTTTACGACAAACGTTTCGGCAGAGCGAACTGCATTGTCAGAGAAAACATTATTAAGAACTCTTCGCTTCTTGGCATGCAGAACCTTGTCGATAGTGTCGAGCGTGTTTGCCGCCGCCTTGTTACGAGGGAAAACCTCGTAGAACTTTCCTTTCTTGACGTTAGATCTTGTGCCATATATGCTGTTGTGTCCGGATGGTGAGTTTATGATGAGTCCATTTGGTTGGAAGCGAAAAGTATCACCTAGAAGTACAAGGAGCCGGTCAAATCTCACATCAAAGTTTAGAAGGATAATTGGAATACGGACCATAGACTTGGTGGCATTGCCATATCCAGATGTGACGTGTCCCTTTGAGGGCATGGTAGAAAGATGGAAAGGCCGATATCTTCGCAAAGAAAGGACCTGGATAGTTTGCGAGGGGGCTGAAGTGGAGGTTATAGATTGCCGAACCAACGAACTTTAAGTCAAGTCAGTTAAAGACCATCAGGTAGGTAGATTGCAACAACAGATTAGTGAGCACTTACATAGACCACGACGATTGCCAGAAGGGAGAGGATCCAGTGGCTTGTGCCCTCTTGTAGAATTATTCCTAATGCTGCCATCGGGATCTTCCTGTACTTCTCACACGTTTGGCGGTGGGAGTGATATGGGCAATGGCGTTGGGGATTCTCCTTGGGCGGTTTTGTCTGGTATGAATTTAGAAGTTGGGATGGGAGAAAGAGGAGAAGGTTTCTCGATGTCAGAGCGGGGTTGTTGTGACGGTCGAGGGTCCGGATAAATGAGTGAATGTGTGAATGGCTGGGTGAATAAGGGAGGTCACATTATATGACTTGCAGATGCCATGCCACATGGCCGCCCAGCCCTCACCCAAGTATTAACTGTTCGTGTCGCATTTCTCTCAAAGTCTCTTCTCAACTTCTCTTCTCAAATAAGCTTTGCGGTGAAACTTCACACTACTTTCCTTGCTTCCCCTTTCTAGCATAACATACTTGTAGCACGTATAGTACGGTACGAGTGCGGGTATAAAAAGAGAAACGAAACACGACGATATAAAGAAGGATATGAGGAACTTCCTCGATCGTAAAGTCGTTTTGGATTGTTTTGTTTTTGTTACATATCTTTCCATCCAAGTCGTAAACATACAGCTGAGCTCAGCCTAGGCGCAATCCCAATATCCAGTCATACGCCAATCGACCAACCCGCTAACCTGCCTGTGTCATAACCGCACCACCTTGCTTTGTTAATCCAAACGCCATGTAGTCTTAAAAGAATAAAAGGTAACTCCAACCAAGGCGCTCAATAATCAAGCTACGATACCCTCTTTTCCCCCACCACCGCCCAACGTAACCCTCGCCCCCACCAACCCCCTCCTATCCCGTCCCATGCGTCCCCTGCCAAGCC
>QGMF01000501.1:0-28399 GCA_007821475.1 Lachnellula arida | reverse complement strand
GGCGGCGCGCGTGTATGCTGCGGATCTGGGGCTTGATGGGGGGGTTGCGAGGCCGCTGTGGCATTTGAATAATGTGTGGGCGTTGAGTGGGTATCATGAGTGTTTGGTGGGGTTGGGGAGGGATGAGGAGGCGAGGGCTGTGGAGCCGCTGTTGAGGAGGGCGGTGGAGGGTGCGGATATACCTATTAGATCTTCTTGCTTTTGCCGGCTTACGGAAGCTAAGGAGGCGGAATGAAATGGAGATTGAATATTGAATGAAAAACGTGAAACGGTTTGCAAAAGCAGAAATGACAGGCCAGGCTTCACGTCGATTGGAAAAGGCTGATTGGAGATGACCTATCACTCTCAATGGATGAAACACCCCTTTAGACAGCGTTGGCGAGATAAAACATTATCATTAGAGTATAGCTACAGTATCTACACAGGAATGCTCCCGTTGCACTTCCCCTGCACCAAAGCAGCGCCAACCCCCACCAATCCATCAAAATACGCCAGCACCATCTCCAACGGAACCATATCCATCAACCCCAAACTCGGATTCGAGCTCCGGAGCACTTGTCCTTTCCACAGGACCCGGATGTAATACCTACTAATGCCTGTGGATGCCGGGGATTCTACAGCTGATATTGAAGGAGCTGTCGCCGTTGTGTCGGGCGTTGAATCCTTCTTGTAAAGCTCAAAAATGACTTCAGAGCCCATTCCCGGCCACGCCATCTCATCCAGCTGCAGAACCGAGAGAAGTCGCGAGATCGAACCATCGTGAGCAACGTTGTGCCTGTAGATCACGTTACTTTTGCCGGCTATGGAGTCCCGGATGTGAGTGGTGAGCTCGCCGATCCATACCCCGAAGCTAGTCGCGCTTGCTGGGAGACTTCGCGGGTCGTCACGGTAGATGTACGAGTATTCGTAGTTTCCTAGCCTGTAGACTTCGTTTGCAATATCCTGGGTGACGCAGGTGGTGGAATTAGCTCCGTTGACGAGCTTGCATGGTAAGGGTTTGCCGTGGCATTGTCTGGCGGAAAGATTGTCGTAATAGTGATCAAAGCTCATGTGGAAGCCATAATCAGTAGGCGAGACGCCAGAAATGTCATCCAGAGTAGCATACAATGAACTTGCCGCCGTCAGGTGATCTGTCCAGTTTCCACCCGACTGGGTGGCGTTAAATAGGTTTGATGAGACGGGACACGGGTAAGTTGGCTCCAGGGGGTCATAACCAGTAGGTGCGACGAGCAGTGGATAATCCTCCTGCGTCCCACACATGCCGTTAAGAACCATTCCCGCCACTTCGCTGGTGATGACATTCTGCGTCACCTTGAACGTAACTTTCTCATGCGTATCATCCGGCAAGAAGCCCAGGAGATCATGATACACACCGTATAGATCTCTACCATGCTGCCACGAATCGTCCAACCCTTCCGCCGTGATCTGGGGAAATTGGCAAGTCCCCAGAAAGCCCAAAGGTATGAAAGGATTCTGAGGCGACAGATAGCCCTGCCAGTACGCACGTGCGGATTTCTTCCCACTTTTCGGTTGCCCGTAGTAGAACAAGCCCTCATCATCACAATTCCAGCCATAAGATTCAACAGGGAAGGAATTCGAAGCGTAAACAGTACGTTTGTGATGCCGATGAATCTATTTCGTCAACACAACCCGAACCATTAGACTAAGAACAACTCACCACCTCCACATACTGCAACTTGTATTCAGACCCAGGCTTCTTGTACTCCGTCGCCCGCACATGCGGCATGTTGCACCAATTGTAAACCCCATACTGGTTTGCCGGCGTGTTGGAGCTATTGTAAATAAACCCGTAGACGCCCTCGCCCTCAATCACCGCCGTTAGGTTGTTAATCCCCGTAGCATTCGGCGCGTGCCAGCTCAGATCAACTATTGAAGCAGCCTCGCCGTGGCGCGTGAGGGACGCGGCAACTGCTGCTATGAAACTAGTGCGGGGATTCGAGCGCATGGCGGAGAGTCCTTGTTCAATGATGCGATAGAGGAGCAGGATGCCGAGGACGGGTATCAGCTTCGTGAGAAGGCTGCCGCCGCAGACTGGCGGGCGGGGACGTGGGGTGTCCATCCATGTTTATATCTCTACGAGCTTGTGGGACCTACCCATCATTTGGGGAGGAACATTCAATGCAGCTGCAAAGGTGGGGTTTGCTTGGAAGGTGGTGTAGATGATTCGTTATCGATGTAAGGTTACATATACCTCGTGCTGGGTGATCTGAGCCAGGTTGCATTGTCAATAATGGGGAGGGGGAGCTTTGTATTGTTGGTGGGGGTGGGGTGGGTTGGGGTGAGGTTGAAATTAGGTTTGAGGCTTGCACGTGCTGCCAACTACTGGCTGATTGGACGAAAGCGACGACGAGCTTCACGACACCTCATGAATCACGTTGGGAATCTTGTATCCTGTAAGGTAGGTTAGAGGGACAATTCGCGCCAACCACTAAAGTATTAACTCCTATAGTCTTTTACGGCCTTCTTTATAAAAAGTCGCTACTCGCGTGGTGGATACGAAATAGCGGCACTAGATTATAATGTCCCAGGCGGCGTAGGATATTAAAATAAGGAGTATTAGGCTTTTATGGAGAAGACCGCCCCTCTAACACTACCCTAGTAGTACTATATAGCATTGCTATTACTAGAGAGGAGCAGTGGAGTATATCCTTAGTTATAAAGAAGTTAATAGGTGCTATATTAGGTAATTGATTCTACTAGTACCTCACTTTGCAAATATACTATAGAGTAGGTAGAGGACTAGGTTACTTCCAAAATCAATAAATTATTAATTAACACTTTAGTGATTGGCGCGAATTGTCCCTCTAACCTGCCATAATCCTGTTCTCTTGGATGCTACTCATGCACGATCTAGCTCTCCCTCCCAAGCTTCTCGCCCATAAGAAAAACACGAGATCGGATAGCTCAGGCCAAAAGCTATTTTTTAATTATCCACTGCGAGTAGGACATTATAGTCTAGCTCTCCCTCCTAACCTCCTCGCCCATAGGAAAAACACACGAGGTCGGACTGCTCAGGCCAGAAGCCGCTTTTTAATCATCCACTACGAGTGGAACATTAAAGTCCAGCTCTCCCTCCCAACCTCCCCGCCCATAGGATCATGAACGGAACATGGTATCTTCCCTGCTCACCATTCCTCTCGAAGTCCAAATATATGTCATCACCATGAATCTGTAAGGCAATCCAGCTTTGTCGTTCAATACGCTGCGGTGAACACTCAATTTTTTAAGAGAGGGATTAGTGCTCCACGCCATACGAATACTTTCAGCTCTTGCCTTCTGTGCAGTAGGCCACGGCCCTCCATTCTTGTCTGCAATCCCAATAACAATTGTTTTGAGGTTTGAGAAGGAAGATATCACTTTTGTGTATCTATCAGACTGCGGGGTTTTATTAGCATAGCAGTAAGTTATGCCAAGCTGGTGGTCACTCACCTCTTTGACATCTTTTGGAACAACAATCCCCAATTCAGTCAAGTTGGAGCAAGCATCCCGGAGGGCTTTCAATTGCGCAAGTGAGAAGTGATCTTGTGCGTAGTTCATAAGATGTAAAGCCCGCAGGTTGCCACCTTGCTTCATGATTCCTCCCAGCAAGGTTTTCTTGTCGTACTTATTGATAAGGAGTTTCTTGAGTTTGACCAGACTTCTGATGAAATCTCCTAACAAATGTGGTCTTGAAAGACCCACCACAGTTTGTACCAGATTTCCATGACGAATCCGTTGGTTAGGGGCAAACAAGATCTGCAAGTCTTCAAGTGACTGAAGTTTCTTTGGCGATACTGACGACAAGAACTGATCCATGTCCCGGCAAGTACACACTATCTTCAGCACTTGTAATTTTGAAAAATCCCATAATTGGAAGTCAGCCGGTGAACATCATGACCACGGATAGTTTCTGATATCCAAGTTTGTTAAAGCTGGGAAGGTCGTATCCTGGCTGTAAAAGCGGAATGGCTCAGAGTGTGACAGGCATCTAACCAATGTTAGATACTTCAGGTTTTGAGACGCTTGCAGGACTGCCTTCGAATCCACTCTTGAGTGGATCTTGCAAGAAACCAAGCTGGGTGCTAAGGGTAAAAGTTTATGAGATGCGAGTCTAGTCTCCTGATCAGCACCAAAACTCAGCCTTACGTTGCACCGCTGCCATCGGGTGACGAATGCATTTCGTAGTGGCTCCGGAAAAGAGTGCCACGTGATATGAGTCCCCTCATTCACCTTCCGGTTGTCTTGGTATCTGCACCTATGATTTGTCTTAGCAGCATTCTTTGTCTACCTCGGCGTGACCTTTCTGTATATGGGAATTGAACTTGAACTCGGGACTTACAGGATCATCTCAAGCTTTTTGCAACCTGAAAGCAGTTTGATGAGAGTGTTCCATTGGTAGGCAGGCCCCACTAAGATTAAAACCACCGTGCTGTATTCACGCATGTTGGCCCATACACTGCGCCTAACATGATTTTCGCTTCGAGCCAACGTCCCATTTTTCGTGAGTTTGGCGGTCATCTTGACGTGTTGATAGACGAAGCCAGTTGCGATTCTGTTCCACGTTCTTGACACAAGACGATGAGTTGAGGGGATTTGGATGCCTATTTCGGCGGAGGCCTGAGAGAGCTTTAATACATTCCAGATTCACCGAGGTATTGTCAATATAACACACCTCTTCAAATATCATGGCCAAGAGCTCGTCACTGAGCTTCTCTGCTGCAGACTTCGGTCTTGCATTCGTGGACTTCGGGACCGTCATTGTCTGAAGAAGAGCCGTAGCAGATGCTGGCTCTACTCTCGTTTCTCTGGAAGTCATTGTGTGTTGTGGTTGTGGTGGCTCGGAGAAGAGGAGAGCGAAGTCGAGACAGAACAGGAAGCGAACCTCTCCACATGACCCTCTGTGCATGCACGCAATTCACACCCTCCCAAAAATGCCACCAGAGCCGAACACACCTGCTATGAGCCGTCTTTTGAATCATTCACTTCTGGTCAGACATTAATACAATAGGCTGGCCGGCAGAAAAGCGGCATTCATAAAACTTGAATCACCAGCTTGGATTCTTCCTAGCGATGTCGTGGTGAGTGACATCTCATCTGCGCCAAACAGATTATCCTGAGTATGGAGACTTTGGGCGTCCAGTGCCAAGAAACCATCAGCGGCAGCCGTCATCGTGTCTGGATCTTTCATGCTGTCATCTTCTTCGGGGGGTTCCGTTTGCTCTTGGAACATGGAAGGGTCAAAGAGGAGCATAAATTCCAGGATCGCAGGCCTAATTACGACACCGCTGTCAGTGAAAGCTTGTCCGCTGAAGGTTGCTGATAAGTTGGCAACAACTGGATAATAAGACATCGAGTCAGTACTACTTCTTTGAGAATCCACGAATATTAACACGGTCAAAGGCATTCGTAAAAGCAGTGAACTGCTTGTCAGGGACCGACAAACCAACCTCCATCTCTTGGCGTATCTGCATACAATACACAGAGTGACAGAAATGTCCTCAACAAGCCAGGTACGGGATTAACTTTGATAGATAGTTTCTTTATTCATCAGATCAGGAAATACTCTATACTAGAGATATTCGTTTTTGATGAAAACTTGCGGCCTTTGCTGTCATTACGCAGCTGCTGTCAAATATAATACTAAATTCACCTTTGCCTTAAAACTCAATCTAAAGGTCGGCACGAAAAGAAAAAAGAAAAAGATGACCTAAGCTCGTCAAGAAGATTCATCCATACTCCATAGCAAAAGCTATCAGCTCGGAAGGTGCTTCCATTTTCCGGCCCTTAGATGCAGCTCACAATTTTATTACGTTCATCTTCACTGCATTTATAGCACCAACACGCGGTCTTGGCTAAAAAGTAGTGAGCTTTAAAGTCATAGATGGAAAGGAAAAGGTATACGGAGTATCTAAAGTGCATCTCGATCTCGATGACAATCAACTCTCCAACCTAAAGGTTGGATCATCGTATCATGTCTGCTCATGCCCATATCTTAACTCGGGTGCCGTGTAGAGTTTCTGCAGATAGCAAGTCGCCGGGAGACTGGCCACTTAGTACTGTGCTGTTAGGCATTACTTCCTATAACTCTTCCCTCGCGTCCAAAAGAATATACGTTTGCTGTCAAGAAATACTTTGTTGTTAATTAAAATCAGTCGGTCATTCATTCCACACTACAAGAATGATTCTGAATGAATCAAGGCAACACGCCTCCTTAACTCTTGATACCAAAATACAAACTACGCAGCACCATAGATATCAATCCACAGCACTCCATCATGCCGAAACCCACTTTCCTCCGTGACCTGTCGCTGTCTCCTTGGATAATTTTCATTCTCCTGATATATCATAACACCTAAATCTATGCATTAAATACCCCACCACCACCTCAAGACCCAAGTCAGAAACTAAAGAACATAACCCCACTACTGACTACCCCACCTGCCATACGCTCATCTACGTTAGAACAGGGTATAAATATCCGCCTAACTATCATTTTGCAGATCGAAGACTACCACATCGTTTCATTTAAAGATTAAGTGCCGTGAAAAGAGCAGCGGAATCACCCCAAAATGTTCACTCTCAGCTTTCTTTTCCGATCCTCCAAACAAACCAACCAGCACTCTACCCACTCTACCTATTCATTCAATCCATCCAACCTATGCCCAAAAAATATCATCGCATTCTCCCATTCTCCCTTTACTGTCAAGTCCACACTGCTGTTAATTCCACACTACTGTCATCTTCCCTCACCATCCATCCATCCACCCATCCATCACATCCCTCACTCCCACTCACTCCCACCCCAAACACCCACGAAACCCACCTCCCCCCTCCACCCCAACTAAATACACCACCCCATAAAAAATAATCCAAGATACCGCAATGCACCAACAAGCCGGAACCATGGGTATGGGAACTGGTCCTGTGTGTGTCGTTGTAAGTCTACGGATGCTGAATTGCGGGGTATATATATATATATGGAAAGAGGGTGTGGAGAGGGTTGGGTTGGTTTATCCACTAAATTTGTATCTTGAATAGAAGTGTTTAATACAGTATAGTCGTTCGATTGAGTGAGTTGCGACGGAATGAGTCAGAATTGGCTTTGAGAATACAGGGAATGGAAAGAAATTGGTGTGCAGGTTTTATCTGAAGAAGTATCATGTTAGATGAGAAAGATCACGGAAAAGAGCACGGAAAGGAGCAAGTAATGGTTTGCTTTCTTAGGTGTTGACTTACGGACATGGAAAGGGAAACCGACCACATATATACTCATTCAAGAGCTTCTATTGAATTTCTATAGACGTAAAAGTTTGCATGACTCATGACACTATAACCCCTTTTTTCCTTTCCACAGGGAGGATCTAAAACCTCAAATCCCACCCAATCTTCGGTCCCAGAACAGGCAACTCATCCGCAACACTCTGCACATCCTTATCTCCCCTCCCACTTACACAAATGACGACATCTTGCCCTTTCTCCATCGTCTTCGCCAACTCCACCGCACCAAATACCGCATGTGCCGTCTCCAACGCCGGGATAATGCCCTCTAATTGGGAAATCAGCCTGAACCCAGTAAACGCCTCGGCATCAGTAGCAGCGATGAATTTCGCGCGTTCGTTATCTTTCCAAGACGAGAGCTCGGGGCCGACACCGGGGTAATCGAGACCGGCGGATACGGAATGTGTGTCTTGGATTTGACCATGACGATCTTGCAGGACGTAGGTACGAACACCATGGAGAACGCCTTTGGTGCCACCGGTTAGGGTTGCAGAGTGACGCTCTGTATCGAGCCCATCACCACCAGCTTCTACACCTAGTAATTTCACACTTGGGTCCTTGCTGAATGGATAAAACATGCCGACGGCATTAGATCCACCACCCACACAAGCAACGACAGCATCTGGCAACTTCCCGCGCTTCTCTAGCATCTGAGCCCTAGTTTCGTTGCCGATGACGGACTGGAATGTACGGACGATGGTTGGGAATGGATGAGGGCCAATGGCAGACCCAATGATATAGTGTGTTGTGTCGAGCTTGACGACCCAGGCGCGCATGGCCTCGTTGACGGCATCGCGGAGGGTACGTGATCCGGCTTCGACGGCGATGACTGAGGCGCCAAGAAGCTTGATGCGGAAGACGTTGAGGGCTTGGCGACGGACGTCTTCAGCTCCCATGTAGATGGTACACTTCATTCCGAATTTAGCGCAGACTGTGGCAGTTGCTACACCGTGTTGGCCGGCTCCTGTCTCGGCAATGATTTCCTTCTTTCCTAGTCTTCGGGCGAGCAGGATTTGACCGAGGGCGTTGTTGATCTTGTGACTTCCCGTGTGGTTTAGATCTTCTCGCTTTAACCAGATGTTGGCTCCACCGGCGTGTTCGGTTAGTCTCTCGGCCATGTGTAGTTGACCGGGTCGTCCCATCCAAGGGTAGTATGTTCGATATTCTTCCCAGAAGGCGGGATCCTCTTTGATCTTGTTGAATCCCTCTTCGAGCTCGGACAAACAGTCCATCAGTGATTCGGGGACGTATTGCCCACCAAACTCGCCGAATCTGGCTGGGATAGCAGCTGGATCGACTGGGCCATTGGTGTTCAGGGCCTCAATCTGATCTGCCAGACCAACATCATTTCCGTTTTCACGGATAACACCATCCACGTGAACATCGGTGGGCTCTTTTGCTTCATGCATTGTCTCGATGATACCAACCTCTCGAGTGAGACCACCGTTGGGGGCATTTCGTCTACCGCAGACTTTGGCACAATATTCCTCTACAGATTTCGCCCCTTGGCCGGCTGGAGCGTCTGCTAGAGTGGTGATAATTTGACTTCCAATGACCACACCATCAGCGATCTTGGCAACACTCAAGAAATGATCTCTTGTGCTAACACCAAAGCCAACAGCAGCAGGTTTGTCACCCGAGTATTCCTTGACCCTTTTCAAGAGATCAGGTAATTGTGTATTCATCGACCCTCCAGTGGCGCCAGTGACACCCATTCTCGAGACGACATATATGAAAGAGTCGGCAAGCTTGCAGAGCAGCTTCATCCGAGACTCAGAGGTAGATGGGGCGATAAGGGGAACATATGATAGTCTGCAAGCAGATTAGTATAGCTTCATCCGAGGGACATTTGAGTTACTCACCCTCCCTTGGTGCAGAAATTCCTAAATGTAACAGCCTCTTCGGGTGGCAGATCAACGACAATAAAACCATTGACACCTGCCTCTCTGCAGTCCTTTAACAGTCTCTCTTCGCCATAGCTCAGCATGGGGTTGTAGTATCCCATAAACAGCACAGGGGCCTTCAATCCCTTCTTTCGAGCCTCCCGTACCATCTGAAGAGTTGACTCGACAGTAACTCCATTTTTGAGAGCAATCTGTGTGGGCTTTGTCAGGAGTATTCGGGCTTATGCTTGGAGTATAAACGAACAGTATTCGACTTTTGGATGGTAGGCCCATCTGCAATTGGGTCTGTAAAGGGTAAACCAAGCTCAATAACATCTGTGCAATCCATTAGCAAGGTTCACTGGCAAGCAATTGGATTTCTTACCTGCACCGCCAGCTTCCATGCCAAGTAGAACCTCTACCGTCTCAGCAGCAGTAGGGAATCCAGCCGTAACATAAGTTACAAGGGCAGGCTGTCAACAAACACCATCAGCTATGGACCTCAATTGGGGGGCAATTGTCGCAGGAATTGCATACTCTTTCCTCTTTCTTGCATTGTGCGAATGTTCTTTTGAGTCCGTCCATGATTGTAGATATAGGAATGTGTGTTTCAGAGATCAATTGCAAGATGTCGAGTCTTGCGGGTATTTAACAGATGTCTGGAATGAGTCAGTATGCACCGGATCCAGATATTGCAATGTACATATTGCCCCTCCAAAAAATTGTTTCACCGCCCGGCAGACGCCCCACATACCCCCGAGATTATGTAATCCACTGGCTTCACTCATTAATTCATTGCCACCAAGCTTCCTTCCTTCACACCTGCCCTGCTACTTTTACATCCGAATACCTTCAACTCCAACAACCTAGGAATTCAAAAAGAACATACACAATGTCACGACTCCTACCACCCAAATTCCTCCTCCCCTCCCGCCGCTTCTTCTCCAATTCCACAATCCGACCAGCCTTCGCAACCGGCCCCGCGCCACCCCGTCTCCCGCCCAAAGAACAAGAAGAATACGAGCGTCTACAAAAAGCATCTACCGGCGCATTCAGCCAGCCCAAACACATTGCTCCCGAATCTTCATCACGACCAAGACCCCAAATAAACCAATCGCCAGCATCAAAAACAGACGAAGCGCTGAATGCGAGGGTAGAAGCGAAAGGGCAGGGCGAGGAATTACATCCTGATATCAAGAGAGGCGCGAAGCCTGAGTTTGAGGGCGATGTTAATCCGAAGACGGGCGAGGTTGGAGGGCCGAAGAATGAGCCGTTGAGGTGGGGGAGTACGGGGGAGAGGGGGGATTGGAGTTATAATGGACGGGTGACGGATTTCTGAGGCAGGTGTTGGTGTGTATTATGGATAAAGGAAGATGACCGATTGCGAAAGGATTTGTATGAAGGATGGAATAGCAATGCTTTGTCTTCGTATAGTGTAAGAAAGCTCTCGGTGCATGTATTTGGTGTCAAGGTGTACAACGAGAACCCTGGTAAGTGCCACATCGCATATGTCAACGCTTGCTCCCTCGCGCGTGTTTTGTTTAGGTACGCTTGATTGATTTCTTGTCTTGCCTTGAAGCGTACTGGTCGAGTATATCTGATACCTAGGGATTAATACAGTTCTTTGAGAACTCATTTGCTAGTGCAATATTAGCTGTACCTGACGTGTTTTCTTTGATTTTCTGTCTCTTTTGCTTCCTCCCGACGCATGTGGCCAAAAGGCTCAGATATGTAGCTTGCTGACAATCTCCAAAATCCACATGTCAGGAAGGAAAAGACAGGCCTGTGGTTCGTAGGTAGGTAAGAAAGACGATATATGTATGCATGCACTCATGTTTTGATTACTCTTGGACTTTCAACATTTGAGCCCGACCTTGTACTGAACACTCTGAAGCACGAAGTGGAAACCGAGAAGAAGTCTGACAAACTGGAGGCCCTGAATTAGGACTCATGGGGAGTAAAAATACTTCGTTATTTGTTTGCGGCATTCGCTCGAATAATTCTACATGATAGAGTCTACGCCTAGGGCGAAACCATATCTGAATCCTTAGATCCCATCATGGCAAAGCGTTCCCCATCTCATATGCTTGCCCTTAGCTTCCGCAGCCTCCAAATCAGACAACACTCGGAGCTCATGTTCAGGGAGGTCGATGACTGGTAGATTTCCTACCCAAACATGCTCAAATTCTTCAACCTCCCCAACGTAGAAACTTTCATTGTCACCAGAACTCCAAGAGTTCACAAGGTGCGTCACGCGTGGCGCTTTCCAGTCGGGGCACTTCTGCTTCAATCGACGAACCTCATTTAGCTCAGTATCACGAAACGACGCGTTTCTTCCCTCTACATCGCTTCGGATCTCGTCGTCCTCATATATCAAATATAGCTGTTCCAGCTTAGGAAAAGCGACTGGCATGCCAATGGCACTACCTTCGGGTGATTCCTTGCGCGACCGTCTCGGACCCAACACCTGACATATACTTTCGAAACAATACAAAGCAATATGTTTGATGTCCTTGATATGTTCCGGGTAGATATCTCCTATAATAGCGAGGTCAGTCATTAACATCAACTACGCAAGAGGCCATAGCTACCTTGATGCTCATACAACACAACATCCTGCTCCATACTAATGAACACAGCCCCAGACCTCCGCAACGGCGCTCTACGCACAAGCTTATAAGTCGGATGGTTTTTCTGAATTCCTTCCTTCCATGTGAATTCATCCCTGGACTCCTTACACGCATGCAGCACTGCTGGCACCGGGCGACAGTCTCCGAAAAGAAACCATGGGGGTGGTGTAGCGAGGCCCCAGATCTTCCAGCGAAGCTCTTGTGGGAGCTTAGGAAAGACGTGGAATTGCGTGACGGGTCCCGAAGGTGCCTCTTTTTCCTTGAGTAGGGCTGCCATGTTGCTGGCTGGAGCAGATAAGGTGGAAGTTGACATGGTGATGGAGCTGGTGACGAGGTAGGTTGAAAGGCTCTGTATCGAGGAGCTGGGGTTTGTGTGTTGACAAGGGCTTGAATGGGACTCGGGTGGTATGATGAGGTTTTTTTGTTGTTTGTTTGTGTGGTGTTTTTCCGCGAAGAGATTCAATTTAAGGTTGATGTTGCTGAGTCAGTCATGTGACGAAGATACACGACCTTCGACCATTCACTTTGTAGCTCGCATTGATGTGAGGGGATACTTCGTGGATTCCACTAGCCGCAATCTCATAGTCACCGGTCATTTATCTCTTTCCATTTTGGAGATTCTTAACACGTATAGCTTCTGAGAAACTGCAACATTCCTGCGAGGTAAGTAGAGTACCGTACAATTGGGACAGTGCCCCCCTTGATATTACCCTAGGTCTAAAATTATTACCTGTATAACGCTAGTATTATAAGCCCAGGGCTGATATTACCCCGATGCTCCTTATGCTAGATGGATAAAGGCGGCGCAGCACTCACTATAGTTAACTCTTAATGTCCCCGCCGCCTAGTATATTATAATACAGCGCAACTATTTCATATCCTCTATAAAAATAGCTAGCTTTGGCCATTGCCCAGGGACTTGTCCTTATCATTCTCCTTGTGCTATAAACTGCGAACGCAAACGTACTATTCCTTAATACTACCTGCCTGCTGTATGGAAATTCCAAACCCCACTGTTGCTTAATACGAGCACCCTCTTGATTAATAAACTTTACTTCCATCTTCACCCAGCCCCTCTAGAATCCACTCCGTGAATATTTTATATCCTCCGACAGCATCTCCGGATTCTCGTCAACGACCGTAAATGTCTTCAAGCACACACGTGCAGCACAGCTGGCGTCGCACGTGCACGCACCAAGCTTCCTGTAGGGTATGCTTGGATGGTGAGCACTGGTTCTGGTGCTGCGAACGTCCAGACTACAAAGCGGAGCGAGGGTGGGAGGCGAGGGAAAGGGTGGAATATTGGAGAGTGGAGGGTGGAATCTGTGGGTTGGGGCGTTTCATTGGACACGGTGGACGAGAAGGTGGTGGAGGAGAAAGGATTACTGCTTCTGCCGACCTGGCGATTTCGGGTTTGGTTATGGTGGGCGGTGGGATTGTAATGGAGAGTTTGGGACGGGTGAAACGTGATGGTGGTGATGATTTTGATGCATTGGCTAGAGATTGTCAGTGGAAAATTATACACCGCAAGACTTATGTAGACAAGAGACACGCATAGTTACGTGACTATACGGAGAAGAGAGCAGAGAATGGTGGTAGGAATGAATCTTTAGCACATATACGTCTAAATCTATTCTTGTCGAAAGGGTATTTGCTAGGCAGGGAAACATCTCTGAATTCAAATTTAACTACTACCTATGACTCAAACTAGAGCAAATAGCTGTGGGATGGCAAGCAAGCAAGCAATAACCGAGAGACAAGTAGAATGTAGTGAAGTGAAAATGCAACAAGCAAAGAGGCGGATGTGCAAGAACAGCCAATACTATATCGCAGGCTCGAGTATGGCCTTGCCATAAGACTTAGATATAGCGTATAGGGCAGGTAAAAGCAATTGGTATATGAGAGATACTAGTCGTTTGTGATGGCATTTGAGACTTTTTTATTTTTTTTTCCTATTGATATTGGAATCCAGTGAAGAGAGAGGAGAGTTTCATCACCAGGGGCCAGGATGGTCCACCAGGCTTATGTAAGCAGCTAAGTCCTAGAATTTCGTGTCCGATGTGCAGACTGATATCAATCTCTGTCCGCCATCACCATGCTCTTGCCGCGCAGGATAAACCACCTCTTTTCTATGAAGGATATCCATATCAGGAATCAACCGGAAGAATGCCTGGTGCCATGAAAACTGTTCCTGCTGAGACATCGACCGAGTCGCCATCCGTCAACAACACCCGCCTGTGCCGTTTTCTCGTTCTCGCAGCTGTCAAGCTTCTCAAACGTATCCTTCCTAGCCATGGAGCTGTCCTATTTATTGCTGATAAGCTCTGTATCAAGTTCGGGCCTCTTAGGAACCTTCCCGAAGCGTCAACTATGCGATTTATACACCAACACACCTCAATACCAGTCCCAAAAGTATATTGCGCCTTTGAGCGCAAAGGGTGGACATATATCGTGATGGAGAGAATAGATGGCGAAATGGTTGGGAGTCATTGGGGCGAACGGAGTGACGATTCGAAGACAAAGATACTGCAACAGCTTAAAAATATGATAGCTGAGATGCGGAATATACCTCCTCGAGGACAAACACAAGGCATCTGCAACATCGATGGTGGATCGATATGGGATAGCCGGCTGCCTGGGACTTCGATGTGCCATGGGCCTTTCGAGAGTGTGCACGGCTTCCACAAATATCTGAGGGGGGGGTTTGATGCAGATCCGAATCACTACGACGAAGTTAGTAGGCTCATAGCATTGCAAGACAAGGCTTGGCCGCCGCCGGTTTTTACACATGGCGATCTGAGTAGCTTGAACATTCTTGTCCGCGGCGATAGAATTACGGGAATTATTGATTGGGAGACAGCTGGCTGGTACCCGTCATATTGGGAGTATACCACGGCTTCGCAA
This sequence comes from Lachnellula arida, assembly GCA_007821475.1. Lineage (NCBI taxonomy): Eukaryota > Fungi > Ascomycota > Leotiomycetes > Helotiales > Lachnaceae > Lachnellula > Lachnellula arida. The sequence goes on along the minus strand of QGMF01000501.1, from coordinate 13,704 downwards.
GTAAGCCCGATGAATTATTTCTGGCGAGAGGAGATCGACAAGTTCCTAGACCCAATGCACGAAGAACTAGAGATGGAAACGATTCGGCAAAAATATTTCGGGGATGTTTAGAAGCTATCTTACATGTATGTCAATTCTTATCCAATACGGCAGACCTCATCCTGACTATATCCAGACAACATATCAACACAGCTGCTACGCTACCATCTCTTCGCCATCCAGCAAGTCATATGTCGCACCATACTTCATGTTGAAGTTGCCTCTTCCTCAAACCGATTTTCGGCCTGTCGAGGCTACAAGCTGCTTATATTACGGTTCTAGGAGTAACAAAACTGGGTGAGTTGAGTTCTTTCTGAATACTTTTCTACGTATGTTGCGTCTCCTTTTATAGTAGTGAAAGTAGTTTTCCTCCACCCTTCCCCTCCTCCACAGCTCTATGAGCCCTTCCAACAATTCGTCAATGATAAGCTGGGGCAATAATTGTTGTGTTTCATAGAATAGCATATCATATCCCTTCCACCCACCTAGAGACCTTCGTTAAATCCTAAACGTTTAATAAGGTTTTCGCAAGGCGCGCGCTGGTAAAACTGTCCATTCAGAAATATATCAAGGGCAAGGCTAGAATAACCTAATAGAGCCCATATATCATGGCACGTCTTTTTAGACTTGAATAATAAATCCTTTTCTTTTACTATGCGAGTCAACGATTATAATGAATTAAGTTTTCTGCCCAAGTTAAGAGCACTTGACTAAGATGAAAAGCATAGAGCCCTACAGATATCCATTCAGCGTGATATCCAAAAGAGGATATTTTTCGGATTTAAAAATGGTCTCCTGGGAGTAGAAGGGATAAAGAAAGCTGAAACATAAGCTTAGGTTCGACCTTGTGTTAACTCGGATATCCGGTGAAGCACTAATCATGCTAGTTGTTTCTACCTAGGATTCCAGCATGCCGCTGCCGCTACTATCTTATTGCCATCGCTAGTATCTACTTTCATCTCTTCTTGCGTCTCTGTTTTTCTCCTTTTAAGCGCGCTAGCACCCTCCTCGGCGGCTTTCTTCAACCTACAATCAGTGATAATAGAGGAATTCAAAGAAAAACAATTTCCAAGTTTGAGGGTTCGAAAATAGATCTACATAGTGCACACGACTCCCTAATACAAAGGATAAGAAGGGAGCGTATATACTATAGGTATACGTTTGTTGAGTTCTTTGTCTACTAGAAACAAGATTTTGTCTTATTAATAAAGGCTATTTCCGGCCTCGTCTTCATTCCTTACCGTATTTGCAAAACAATAGATGCAATTTCTTTGATAGATAATACCTGCTTCCCGATTCGCCTTTATACCCTACCGCATTTCTGCAACAGGACATATTATCGTTGTCTCTTTGAGGATTTTCGGGTATATAAATGATGGAATGTTACGTGAATATATTCTGAAACACAGCGTAATCCTACACCACACAGCGCAATTCTACATCACAGAGCATAATTCAAATATGTCAGATTCTCAATATAGCAGCTGCCATTGCAGCCATGGTGATTCTACTTCTATTATACAGCCCGAGCCCACAGCATTAAAGGAGAAATTCCCCAGAAAGATTATTCGAGACAAGAGGGAATTTGACACGACTTGTATGTATTTCCCATCCAACCTAAAATATCTGAGCGCTAACCGATTTTTCTAACAGACCATCCTGGAGTCGAGGTAGCTGATCTTGTTCACATGGTTCACGATGTCCGCGTGAGCGATCGTGAACCCTACCCTACAGTATCACCAGACGAGGAGGAGGACGCACTGAGTAATCCAAAGGTACTATGTCATAACTGTGGCTGGAACACCGTAAACGAGCTGAATTGCGAAGGGTATACTTCGCGTGTCAAAGTAGCATACCTCCGTAATAACTCTGCCATTTGGGATCTTGGCCCCAACGGCCCCTGGATGCTCAGGGACGAAACAAATAACTCTACAGACGTTTTCAAAAAAGACTACACGGTACAGCAGTTTCTTCGTCGAGAAAAGCCAAGCATCCCACTGGTGGAAATGCATAGGTTCGGAGGCGATAATGAGAAGTTCCATTTTACGCTCATGGCCCGGGCAAAGGGAAGCACTCTAGACAGCATTTGGAATACTCTCACCGAGGAACAAAAGTCTGATATATTGCAAGATCTAGCAGAGCATGTTAAACAGTGGCGCCAGATTACTAGGCCCCAAATGGAGAATGTTGATGGCTCGGAGCTTCGAGATGCCTATATTGGTAACTGCACCGGATACGGCTGTATTAAAACCGGACACAACGAAGAAGAGTGGCTAGAAAACTTAACCCCAGCACTCCGTAAAAGCCTCTTGTTAGATAATTGGTACAAGGAAAAGGGTTGGAATGCGGATCAGAGTGTATGGGACTCTTGGGTTATAGAAGCCGACAAAAAGATAGCCCAACTGAAAGCGGAGTTCCCACGGGGTGGGCCATACGTTCTGACCCATGGGGACCTGCATATGGGGAATATTTTCGTCTCCAACGAAAACCCGGAAAAGCGGTTTAAAATCTCAGCGATAATTGACTGGGAACTAGCTGGGTTTTTCCCCTGGTGGTTAGAATACTTCCGGTGCAAGCTCCCCCTCCCCGGGAGCGTATGGGAAACAACCGGCGAAGCCTCCGATATCCACCGCCCGGGATACAGTGGGAAACAAGATATAAATGATATCAAGAAGCCCGTGGAAGCTGTTAGGAAATGCTGGCAGACGGGCGGATATCATGTTTTGAGTAAGCATGGACTGGGCCAGGCAAACCGTTGGTATCGAAAACCATTTTGTGCCGGCAAACCATATGCCAGAGAGTATCGGGACGATTGTCTAGGCTGGGAACAAGAGCATATGGATGTGTATGATATTGATTCGTCAGACTCGGAAGATGATCAACCAGAAGGCGCCAAGAAGTTTGACAAAAATGAACGCAAGTTCATGCGGTGGTTCAAGGAAGTCAGCGACCGCTACTAAAGATGTGCTCGTTTCAAATTCTCTTTACTCGAGTATTTCCCCTAATTCTCACTAGTTGCATACATCCCCAAGAATAAGCACTGCCTTTGCTACAACACAAGGAAAAATGAATTTCATAACTATTAATACATCAGAACCTGCCTTTTACCTCTTCGAAATATCAATCTTCTTCTCCTCCAACGTGACACCCACATGAAAACCACAGAGTCAAAGATATATCGGCGTTGGGAAAGAATCCGGCACTATTTACTAGGTTAGTGCCAGAACACATCGAGATTCTCTTTGACTCCTTACATGAGTATACAGTCAACGCGGTCCCTACCACCTGCTTGAATGCCTCCCAATCCGATGTGCTTATCCTGTCCCAGTACCTGGCTCTCACACTGTCCCTCGCACCCGGGTTTGGGAATGACACCCTCTTGTCCCCCCCAGGTCTGTGCACAAAGACGGCCGTATTCTTCACATTCCGGCCACAGCCAGTCTTCGTAACCTGGAGTCCAAGAACGGCGACGAACTTGTCATCTCCAATTGCCATTGCTGCATCTTTCATCAGCCCCTCTCTCACTGGTCTTGAATCGCTGTCCTTGACGATAAACCTTTTCCACTCGATTGTAGATTTCGCACCGCCTTCTGTTAGCAGGGTCCACCCCGAGCACCTTGCACAGAATTCTTTTGTAGCGGAATGTGGTGTCTTGCAGTGCCAGCAAGTGAGTGACTCGTGGTTGTAGGCACGTTGGAAATCCATGAAGGTGCTTGGTTGTTTGGGCTTGGGGACAAAATGTGGATGTCTGGGTTGTCGGATATTTGGGAAAAGTATAGCGAATTGAGTGAGGGATGAAAGGACAAATGCAAGCTGTTGCTGTCACGGAAATTGGAATTCAGTCCTATCTATTATACTTGATCAGATTCCCAGAAATAATATGGTTCAACTCCATACAAGCCACATTGACACACATGCGCAGATGGGCAAACCAAAAGAACCAAGGGAGCTTTGACGAGAGGTTTCAAATCTTCAAGTTGGAATAAAGCAATCAACTCAAACATAAAGGTACTATCTTTTTCTTGAAGCAATCTTAGAGTGAAACATAAAACTCGTGTCGACCAGGAACACAGGTTTCAGGGCCAGCCATATACAGCTTTAATGGTGTTTTAAGGAATAAGACCTGTAGAACTCGCAACGATGAAAGCGAATAATTAAAGATCGGAAAAGAAAAGACAAGCATGAGAGCTTTCTATTCTTCAGGAAAGGCCGACGATTAATTATCAAAGAAACATAGACCAATACACCATTGCACTTTGTATATTATTTTGCATTTCTTTTACTCGATTATATATACCCGCTACCCCTCCGGCCAGGGGGCTTGGTAAATATAAATATAAATATGAACGCGAAAGTGAGAACACAAGGCCGCCGCTGTTTTATACTAATCGCGAAGTGCAACAAAACGTTGATATTTCCTATTTGGGACGCTTGTTTATATTCACCGTGAATGAAGACTGTTTCTTGTATTAAGTCAAGGAATGGGTAATGCTGCGACGGGTGAAAAGCATAGCTTCTGGAATTCAAAAATCTGCTATTCACAAGTGAACCCATTTCAGAAATCAAGATGAGGGTAATGTCAGCTAAACATCAGAACCAAGCAGGACACGAGCGAAAAAGGTGCCAACACAGCAACTTTGCAAAAAGGGCTGATGCAGAAATCATAATTCATATTGAGTATCAAGAAGAATACTTTTGACCCCCCAACGCCATGCCGGAGCAACCAACCACCAATCCAAAAACAATCTACCTGATAACCTCCCCCTCCTTATCAATACCTTCAAGTCCCTCAAGAATATCACTCCCACCAAGCAAGCCTTCACCACCAGCAGTGGCCTTCTGACTTGCTGTCCAAACTTCATGAAACTTGACACTTTCATCACTGCATGCCACAACGATGCAGCCCTCTTGGGCGGTCCGACTCAAACCACGTCCACCCTCTCTACTCGTCTGACTTTCATTTGGTCCACCCGGGTATGGGATAGCATACAAAGCTCGGTGTTCTCCCTCCTAAGGAATAGCAGCGACCTGTTTGCAATCGGGCCACGAGAAAACCGCAATTCGGTAAGGATGTTCCGGCTGCGCATAGCCAAAGGTCGCAGCAATCTCCCGCCGGGTGGTGGACCAGATCAGTGATGTGACTTGAGCGGAGACGCTAATGGTAGCCAGGCATGCTCCAGATGATGTGTGAAAGAAGTGGATACATTTGTCATTGCTGCCACCACCAGTAGCAACGAGACCGTCGCGCCACGGGCAAAATGCAATGGCTTTGACGGCAGCACCGTGGACCCATCGATGTTTCTCGACGCCTGCTACGATCTCCTTCACTGTGATACGGTCACCTCCCGCTGGAGAGCGAACACGGCGAATTCCATCGGCTCCAATGAATGATACCTCTGCGGTGCTATTGTGTTCTTGTACGCTGTCTAAAATGCTCCGGGTCTGGAATAGACAACATAGATTATCATTCCCGCCGGTACCAAGCAGACTGCCATCGGGATTGAAGGACAAGCCGCATATTTGCTGCGTATGAATGATAATTCGAGCCAGTAGTGTCACAGATCCAGACCAACCATTGCGTGTCACTTCCCATGCATCAGGCCATTCCACTGAGTAGTATTGTATAGCTCCACTTTCGTCTCCTACGAGCAGGTCTTCGGTCTGGACTAGAACTCCAGGCGTAATTGGGCACTTGGAAGGTCGCATTGTAGTAACGGGTCTCCAAGTGATGCACGCGACTGGACATTGTTGTGGAACCTCGAAACGGGGTATCATGCTGTCATACAGAGACATGAGGTTGAGAGATCCATCTGATTTGCCGAAGGCAAGAACACATTTGCCTCCTTGAGCAGAAGAGAATGCTAGACTTGTGAGGTGAGATCCATTTTGAGTTCCGGTATGTAGGAGGTGAACCCCTTGCATCTCTGACCAAGCGTAAAGCAAAGTACCAAGGCCAACTGCAAGGGTATGGCATGTAGCTGAGTAGGCGAGGACCGAACAATAGAAGTCATCTCGAAGATTTGGAGCATCAAGAACTCTACTTGCGGTTAGTAAACTCCTATAGCTGAGAAACAGAACGTACTTGAAGGGTGCCAGGGGAAGTGTGCGGGACTCCTTCGTAATCGAGGACCCTGCACATTGTTAGGTTTGGATGCAAACAGGTGCTGGACCATATTGATACGTACTCTGATCTGGAGTGGTTATGACCCATTCAGTTCCATTCCAGAGGGTCTTTCGTTCATGTTCGAAGCTGTTGTTTCTTTCGTGTTCGCCTAATCTAGAAGGTGAGATAGTAGGGTCCCGAAACTCGAGAACTCTAGTTGATCGGTCAATTTCTAGTGCTTCCGCCAAACGCCCTTCATGTTTCTCCATTTCCTCTTGGGCCTTTGGCCGAGCATTGGAAAATGGTGTAGTATACAACGGAGCATTCGTTCCGCTGCTTAAGAGACCTCCTCGGCCATTCGGAATGCCCGTACTGAAAGGAGCAAGGCCACCAACAGTCCATACCGTACCAACACTCACCTATTCCAGTTAGTATGCAGATTGAGCTGTCGGTGGCAAAGTTCTGAGGGAGGGGAGAAATTTCCTTCTTGATGATGCTGCTAGATAAATTCAGGGCTAAATATTGTGTATATCTAAGCTTTACGTAGGTAGGTGTGCTGGTGGAAGGACAACTCACTTGTCGCTCTCCATTCTGAGATGCAGGCTCTCGATGAAATGTCAATACACTTGCTCCTGTGACTGGATTAGCTTCAAGGCCATATTCTTTTAGGGGTGGGGGGGATATACCTCCACCCCCGCTCCGGTTTCCAGAAAAGTCGCGTCGAGGTAATGAAGGAGGGGTTCGATTTGAGCGAGATGATGGTGTAGTAACACTTCTACGAGCATTGAAAGCATCGGCACTCGCATCTTTGTTCCGCAGAAGTCTTTCTTCGGGTGTTAGACTGCTTGGGTCTTTATTAATTCGGAAGCTCTCGATAACAGAGTCCAGGGTGGCTCTTCGGGAACCAACAAATCGGTCTGGGGATCTTAGAGAGCCTCCGCATACTTGACTTGAGCTGCTAGTGAAGGTTCTCAGAGACGGCCGACGCCGAAAGAACGAGGGGGCTTTGATTCGAGGAAAGGTCCCAGCTGATATGGTTCGTTTCTTGTCGTCTGATGCGCCATCATATCTCTGGCCGATTGATAGGGAATAGGAGCGAGCGTGCACAATAGATTCCCCTGAGAGAATCTAATGTCAGTAGAATGAAGAGAATTGGATACTGAGGAAGGCTTTACTGGAAGTCTTGTCGTGACGTTGCTTTCCAAGCAGAGATGAAAATTTTGACGGAATGGCAATGGCAGACCGAGAAGACGAATTCGCGTAGCAGTCATTATTATGGTAATCCAGAAGTTTGGAGTGGATGATAGCCATGTCTGAGATATCATTCGGCGGCCAGTGACTACAGTAGTAGAAAGAACGTATGAATGATCTGAGGAGGCTGTCGATAGCCAACGAACGAAAAGGAGGCTATCGACTCTTCTCTCTCGGCGCGAAACAAAGGAAGGTTGGTAAAAGGAACAATGCAGTAGTTATGATAGACTCCTGCTGAAAAAAAGAACAAGTCCGGTGGATAGAGCTATTTTCTGATGTTCGAGGGCGGTCCTGAGGGATGTCCGGTGGAATTTGATGCATGCAATAGTAGCCGGGCAAGATTCTGCCACGCCGGCATTAGTAGAGCACAATAGCTATATTTGAAGTTATTGATATGCCTTCATGTTGACGACGTTGGAGAGTTGCAGGAGAGGAGAGAAAGAAGGAAAGCGGATGTGGAGGTGGATGTAAATGTTAATGTGGATCCTAGAATGACACGGTCAGCACCTCGGCAGAATTATTTCTGACTCGCGCTACAGTATAGGTAGGTAGCTGTCACCCCACCAGTACCAGCCCCCAACGTGCGTGAGTGAGTGAGCGGTTGAGCTTCAGACACCAACATCAACAAATACCCATAATATCGATAATGGCAAGCGTATGGAACTTCTACTACTGCTTGCTTGCTTGCTGAGCTGGGCTGATCATCAGAACAGCATGGTCTTCCGCGTCCTGCCACCACAACACAGCGGACAGAGGAGGAGCTGAAAGAGGAGCAGCGCCAAATTCAAGAATACAGAGACTTGGAGGACCTGATCAGAACAAAGGTAGGCATTCAGTCTTGCTGTTAAACGTCTGCTAACCCACAAAAGATTGCAGAGCGCCAGTACACTGTCGAAGTCCTCCAACTCACCTCCAAACTCCTCAAGAAGAACCCCGAATACTACACGATATGGAACGTCCGGAGACGTTTGCTAATACATTGCTTATTCTCCAAACCCTCGGATTCATCCTCGCCCTCGAAGGAGTTGCCGAATACATCACCAACCGCCACTACCAAGGCGTCTTCCACCGACTCATCCTCCTCGCCTTCCAATACTACAGCGGCCGCGACGACGATCCCACACAACCCCGCCTCCCGGAATCATGGGAGGAATGGTACAACTCTTGATTTGATAAGGGCAGACTTGGAATTTCTTTTCCCCATCATGATCTCGTACCCGAAATGCTACTGGGTCTGGAATTATCGTCTGTGGCTTCTGCAGCAGGCAAACGAGCGGCTGGAGCCTGATATCGCACGAGAATTATGGAATGGGGAGCTGAAGCTAGTAAGCAAGATGCTGGTGAAAGACTCCCGCAACTTTCACGGATGGGGATACAGGAGGATGGTCGTTTCGCAACTTGAGAGTACTGCATTGCATGGCAAAAGCATGACAGAAGCGGAATTCGAATACACCACAAAGATGATCACGAGTCCCAAGGGCCTTTCCAATTTTTCGGCATTCCACCGCCGCAGTAAATTAATTCCGAAACTTTTGAATGGAAGAGGAGCAGATGATCAGGCAAGACGGCTGTTCTTGGAAGAAGGTAGGTTCACGAGAAACAATGCTAGCATCATGCTAATGATACAACAGAATTCGACCTAATATTTTCCGCCATGTACACAGATTCATATCCTTACGCTCAGTCTGCATGGTTCTATTACCAATTCCTAATGACAACATTAACAGACCCGGTCGGCCATGCAACCATCACACCCAATTTTACAGCTGAAGAGCGCGTCGAATTCGTCATACGGCAGCTAGCAGACCTCAAGGAAATGCTCGATGGCGCAGAAGATAACAAGTGGATCTACAATGCCTTGATCGAGTATACTCTGGATCTGAGTCAGATGGAAGAGCGCCAACCTCGGCCTGATGAGAAGCAGGACTGCATTTTATGGTTGGCAGAGCTTAGGAAGTTAGATCCTTTGCGCAATGGCAGATGGGATGACCTGGAGTTATTTTTGGAGGATACCCATGCACCTCTGGGTCCCCGAGATACATAATCCCTGCATATGACATGAATCAGGGCTAATCACGAGGTATAACAATACTTGGACGAGTGATGATTCTCCTAACGTCTGTAACTTTGGTGCCCTCGTTAATTTATGAAGTAATGATGATTTGTAGTACTTCATTATCTTTTTTGCCGCTTTATAATTGTTTTTGAGAAGCATCAATGTTTCGATTTTTCCATTCCCATTCCCTCCCAGTCAAAACACATACATACCTTGTAGAGACACACCCACCAAAGTTCCAGAGGGCAGTCATAATCTAGTTTCTGTGTATGCTATATTCATAGTACCCTTTCCCGTGCTGTAAAGTTATTCATGTAGTAGGGAGACATCACTTTTCATTTTTCCTTTCGTTGTAGTATATTACTACAATGAAGGGCGTGATTTGACTAAACATTAAGTTGTTTTCACGCCCTTGAAAAGTTCACGTGGAATCCATCGATAGATGAGACAGAAATATTATTATAGAGGAGGTCCTTTTAATCAAACCAGCAATAAGTAAAGGCTGAATAGTCTTGGATAAGACCCGAGTATTCCCAGACTGAGAATAAGTAGATCTAAGTATAACGCAATCAAAACCTACACTCTATTATTTTCATCTATATCTTTAAAGACTTCTTCTCCCCGTTTTACAAACCGCACTGGGACATCTTCTGACATCCGCAGTGACATAACGAATTCGATGCCGGCGCTTACACCATATTCTGCCTTGTCTCGCGCTCGTTCCCATCTTGCTTTCCTCTCTCCTTCGCCCAAACCCATCCCAGCTGTCGCAGCACCTACACCTTCGCCGGCTTTCACCATTTCATCCCCATCCCTATCGCTATCATTGATCCCTTCGACGACCAGCTCGACGCTATACTCAGAAAACAGTTGGCACACATTTGCGCACAGCTCTACCAAGGCAAACTGCTTGCCCAGGCAGCCTCGCGTACCTTCAGAGAAAGGAAAATAGGAGCCTGGCTCCGGAGTGAAGAGGCCACCCTTTCCAACCTGCACATTATTGTGCAGCCAGAGACCGGGGTTGAATGCCGCAACTGGGTAAGGCATTCCACCACTGCCCAAGTTCTCTTTCGCCGGTTCAGGCCATAGCTTTGGGTTTCGGTGTGTTGCATTTATGTGCATGAGAATACATGTATTTGGCGGGAGTTGATGCGTTTGCTTCGCGAGTTTGATGGGCGGTGGACTTGGTCCGGTATCTTTAAGATGAAGGGAAGTACGCCGTATAATCTCAGCACCTCTTTGATTATAGCGCCGGGAAGAGAGGACATCCCGGCATTGTGAGTGCCAGGGTATTCCCATGGCGTGGGCAACGCATCGATATTGGCTTGGAGGTCGCGTTGAAGGGAAGGATGCATTGCGATAAGAACCACCAGGATGGCCATGGTGTTAGCGTTGGCTTCGTGGCCTGTGAACATGACGAGGAATATGTTGCCTTTCACAGCCGACGGATGCAGGGTTGGAGTGGATGAATAACCTGCCGTGACAAGGAGAAATTGCGATCTGTGTCAGTCGTGGAAGAGGCATGCTATGATATACTTCTCGACACTCACCCAGGAGACTAGGAGTTCTTGGCAACTTGTCATCACCTGCCAGTTTGTCTTTTTTGCGGTCGATCCACTCGTCAAGATACCGGTCCAACTCTTTCTGGGCCTGAAGTGCTGATTTGAACCCCATATCAAGGATTCCATTTGGGATTGTAGAGAGCAGAGCTCCCGCAGGTTGTCCAGCACCGTGTGCATAGCCTTGCTGTAGTTGAGCTGGTGCCCCGGGTACATTTGAGGCTGAAAGTCAAGTTCTTCTGCGATGTCTTCATCGGCTTCAAAACACGCCCTGTTCACGGTGTGTAGGGCCATTTTGGACATCATTAAAGTCAAGGTCTTTACCACCCTCCCAACAACGCATTTTCCAAAGACTTGCGTATTTTACCTCGTCAGCTCCCACACATTTCCCGCCGTGTTCTCGTGGAAGAATGGCTTCATAACATTTCGATAAGCCCTCATCTCGTGGCCGTCAGAAGCTGTTATCGTCGGGCCACAGAGGTTCAGTGGCTGGAGAAGCCTCCCGGGCTTTTCGAAGTCGTCGGCACGGAAGAATTGCACCGTGGCTTCGGGGTCACAAGTATGCAGGATGTTCCCCCATGCAGACACTGCTATCACAGTATCCGACCCTGCACTGTCGAACGCGGCATGGCCGTAGGACCAGCAGCGGTCCATTGTAACAAATTGCAGCCATGGCGATGTCCAGTACGTAGGAAGTCTGTCGAGCAGTGGGAGCACCAGAGGTTGGATGATTACCCGAGGTATATTAGTGAAATGAAAAGGTACGATAATACATCTGAGACCAGAGAGTTTCGCGGCAGTATAGTTCTTGGTGAGGGCGACGATTCCCCAAAGTACATAGAGGCATGCAGCTATTGCCATGATTCTCAAGACGGTGAACATTGTTTTATCTTTGCGGTGAATTCTAATGCTGGATATTTAAAGCTACAAGTCGGATTTTCACACTGGCCCTCCGTGAGTTTATCCCCAGCAAACCATTATTTTCTACTACCCCAGCCTGATAACAGTGAGTGCATCCGAATGTAGGAGGTGTGTATCTATAATTTTGCGTATTACATATAACCTATCGCATTTCCCACTAGTAAAGAACCAGTGTTAACAGGAAGAATTCGGATTGCTATAGATTAGTAGATGTAAAGCATTCTTAATTATTTTTATTCCGCGAGGTGGACAGGGTAGTATAGATAGGTTGGTAGGAGTGTGGCATTTAAGAGCTGCTGGGTGAAGATAGTTCTTTTTAATTACCTATTTAAAATAGTAACTAAGGTTTCGGAACGCCACAACTGGTGAGCATAACGCCATATATTATATTGAGTACATGCGAAGCAATTATCCGGAAGAAAGATGTATGCAGGGTAATATAGATACGCCGTTGTTAATGAGTATGCTATATAGTTTGTTATAGATTCGTAAGCTTATCCTGCAGGGACATCAATGTTTAAAGATAAAGCTATAGACTTTGGGGATGTGACTCTGAGGCGTGTTAGTGATATTCTGGGTTCGGGGGAACTATTGCTTTTCGTTGCCGCTATAAGTTGGATGCATCTTCAACTGCCGCAGTAGTTCTGCTTTCTAAGAGTGCGGGGTAATTGGTCAGCTCGGCTATGCAGGAATAGAGTTCGAGATCTGCGTCTTATAAGGTGGGCGAAACCTACACTCCTTATCTACATGTTAAGCTACTGCATATATAGCTGAGCTGAGCCGCGAGTACTATATAGGCTGCATACCACCGTACTATCATTCATTTATCCGTGCATTATTACCTTACTATGCAACCTAGTACATCGAAACCTAATACCTAAGTTCTTTAAATTTTAAGCTATGTCTATACTATCTTACCCGGCTTTTTAATTTACCTATATAGTATTTAGTTAGGATATACGACCTTGGCTTATAATCAAGTGCTCGGCTGCCCCTTCTATATTACCTAGTGTAGTAAAGTCTACTTAAAATGTCGCTGCGTGTCAGAAGAAATATTAGCGACTCTATACCGAGGCCAGAATTACTGCAACTACGAAACTTAAATTATTACCCAACTCGCCAAAAGAAAATTAGGATACTACGAGTGACTTGCATTCACAGGGGTAAAGAGATAAGTAGGTACAGTCTACAAGGATTATTCTACAAGTACGAGAACAAAGGTAAGTCGGTGTGCGAGCCGCGTGTGGGGGCCTTAGGCCACTACTAGATTAGTCAGTAGCGGGGAGCGGTCCTTAAGACCTCCTTAGAGGGGAAGCTCTCTGCTTCCTTCACCTCTTATAGTTATTATCTTATAATACATTTAGTATACCCTAAACGCTTGCAATATTAGTCCCTTATGCGCGAGATTCTTTTAATCGTTTAGTTAGCTTAAGGGAGTATTTCTATTCTGCTTAAGGGAGCATTTTTAGTTAGTCTACTTAAGGGAGTATTATTAACCTACTTAAGGGAGCATTTCTATCCTGCTTAAGAGAGCATTATTATCTTGCTTAAGGGAGTATTCTTTAAGGAGCCTATATATAGGAGTAGGCAAAGCAGTTAGAATCAAATAGTATAAAGCATAAAAATAGAGGATTACTTATAAATTCTTAGGAGTTAATTACTTATAGAAGATATTTAGTATCTAAGATTACTACTATTAAATAAGCAAAGCAAGGATAGCTAGCACGAGAGAAACTGCAACCCACGGAAAGTAGTTGCTAATAACCTAGAAAAGC
>QGMF01000500.1:0-28502 GCA_007821475.1 Lachnellula arida | reverse complement strand
GAGGTGCATGATCATGCGAGTGGGGAGGTGCGCGAGGTGGCGGTTGAGGAGGAGTTTGAGGCGTTGGAGTTACCGGCGAGGAATGTGGCGAGTGTTTATAGGGAGTTGAGGGCCGGGAGGAATAATTGCTCTTTTGAGGATGCGGTGGAGAGGCATAGGTTGATTAAGGAGGTTTATAAGGATAGTGGGATTGATGCTTAGGACGGGTTTTGTGCTGCATCGATAGCTGAGAAGCCATTCGCATTGGACAATTGCACTTCATTGTGCAGTATGATGAACAGCACATCCTGAGGTTGACGATCAAAACAAAATAAAATACGCTGGATGTCACGTTCCAATAGGTTTCAATTGGGAGACTGGTCCGGGCCAACATGTATCGGAAGAGCCATTCTCTGCAACCAATTAAAACAGACACTTCAGTCTTCAAATAATCCGGCTACCACTTACTTGCATTGCGAACATGTGACTTCATGCACATGTGTACAGTTCGTACAGTATTCCAAAAACTTCATTTGCTAAGTTATTGATGTAACTAGACCAACCATTAGCCATCGAGGGACTAAGTATGGTATGTCTTCAATGGGTAAGAATCCCCTGCCGCTTGCAGCTATCCAGAGGCAAGGGGACCGAGGTTCCCCTAAGTAGTTAAAATAGAGTTGCTTTAGTTGGTAGATCAAATATCTTTGGTGGTTGAGAAAGCCGAAGCCTCTTATGACCACACTAAGGTTGTTGTATTGGGATTGCCATCGGGGAACAATCTCCCCGGTATCCTTTGCGATAAGAAAGTCCTGTGTAGTCTGTCTAGCTGGACGTTCAACCTCAAGAAGGGATGAGTACCTTTTGCTGGACGACAGATTCTTGAGGGTTGATGAACTCTTCTTGGTTTCCTAGACACATATCCAATGGTCTGCAACACATCCAAGGTCTTCAGGGCATTTTGATAAGCGGCTTTCCATCACCACCCACCCAAGACGCCCTAGTCCTACTTATCTTGTTCCCGCTGCTCATCACAAGAAGCAGGTAAATATGGCCCACAATAACCCCCCAGCAGTAAACCCTAATCATACTGCACTGCTCATCTCTCACGCACCAAACGCCCCATCCAACTTTTGACTTCCCAACAAAATCTCCCAGCGTCTTCCACGTATTGACTCGAACCTTAGTGGTCCACATCTCACAATTGACAAGCCAGTAGCCTCGTTCCATTGGTCGTAGGTCTCGAGATTGGTGTGCAGGGCGAAAGAGGCTTGCTATCCTCATCTTTAATGCTAAGAGGCTTAGGTCAGGGGTGATGAGCATCTCAGGAGTCATATCTGTGGAGGCCGTAATTGGTATACTTGGTCGTATCTCAAGCTTATCGGCCCATGGAGAAATTGATTGACTACTAAGCGGTAGAGTCATTGAGACCTCAGTAGTATCACTCAAAGGAATCCGAACGGACGTAGGTGCGGATTGTGAAGAAGCTATATCACGGCGTTGCCTCTTCTGCGGCCGCAAACTCTCGGGGAAAGACTTCGAAGGCGCAGTTGCTGGTGCAGACGATGGTATCTGTTCACTGTCGGGGATGGTATCAGGCCATTTTCTTTTCGCTTGAAGATCTCGCTCTTGTGTGGCAGGGGGCGGATATAACTGAGGATTTAACTGGTTCTGCTGCAGAATCGTTGACTGCATAGGTCTAGGTACGACAGGAGCAGTAGCCGTCGGAGGTATTTCCCTCTCAAAGCTATGAACTTGAATAGAAGACTGCCCTTTGCTAACGTCCTCCGATACTGGGGACGAAGTTATACCATGCGTAGACGTTATTGGTACTTCAAGCTTAGAATATGAAGCTTTCTCGGGATCATCCTCCTCGTTCCTAGTTTCTCGACCGGAGGAGGAAAAAATAGGCGGAGTAGATGTCGCAGGTACAATACTTCCAAAGCTCTGCGATGAGCTTCGAGTTTGATGTCCTTCAGGTCGGGCTCGTGGCAAGGCAGGACTGGGCGTGCCCGGTATTTCGTTTTCTGAAATTGCAGGAAGCAGCTGCACACCTAAATGAACCGTCTTGTTTGTCGGGAGAGAGGGATGTGCCTCGGAAGCAGTTGATCTCTCATTCGTCATCTGGTCGGCGCTTGAAGTTCGGGCAACTTGGATTTCAGGCCCCAGATGGACTCCTCCGTTAACTGACAGGGGGGAGGACGCCATCATAGAGACAGATATAACTCCAAGTTTGTCTTGACTGGACGTAATTGTCTGGCTGCCATAATGTGTGGATCTGCTCGACCTCTGGCTTGTAGTCCCGTCTAGTGATGTCTCGTCGGAGGTATCAATTTGCTGAAACATCAATTCCAGCATTGTAGTAGGAGAAGCTACAGCTGCCATTGACTTGTCATTCTCCGGTTGGGAATCGGCAATCGTACTTGGTGCCTTGGGCCATGGATTCCCCACATCCTGCTGCTCCTGACTTCCATCACTCTGAGACAGCCGTTGCTGCCACGTGTTTGGGGGCCGGAAGACTGGAGAGTCCAACACGCTGTCGAAAGACAGTTGGGGTGAAGTAAGTGACTGCGAAAAGCCCAACTCGTGTTGGTATTCGTGTGGGAAGGATGCTCGCGAGGGCGCGCTTTCCTCGTCTGGCCGATACGAGGCCTCAGATTCCCGTTCTTCTTGCGTGGACTGATGCAACTCCTCCAGGAGTTGGCTGTCGGCCTCCTCCTCTCCCAACCGTTCCATGCCAATAGGCGCGTCATTTTCTATTTTGTGTCTCGTTGTAGGTACAAAGTCCAAGTACGCGTGAGCTAGAGCTCGATATCGAGCATCATCTGGTCCTCTGCTTGGGGCGGTGATGTGCACCAGGATTTCCACTTCTGGGGGATCTATCATGGTTAAAGCAAGCAGCTAAACAACGTATATCTTGACGCGTCCGAGCATTATTTCGTCGCCTTGCCTGTAGTCAAGTCAATTGAACGGCACCAACACGCGTGTTGAGGCTCGTGACCAGGTGACGGGCGTCAACCAGTCAACGAGTACAGCGGGTCGAATCGTGCCATAGACGCGGTTTGAGATCCCCTCCCCTTTTCAGCCGAATGTGAAAGTAAACAATCGTACTAACTGTACCAGGATTCTGTCCACAGTATGACATACATTGCGACACGGAGGAGATTTTCAAAGAGTGAAGTCTGTTATTTTTTCAAGACTAAACGAAACGAGTCATCTACCGGTAGCTAACAAACACATCTTCAATTGCTTAATATAAGCTATTTCGTACGAGTCAAGCTAAGTTGAGTTATACAAATTCATTCAGTTCTAATTACGGTTTCAGTGTGCCTTTTGTTAATTATTAATTGCTATAAACCGAATGAGGAGATCGTACAAACGTGCCGCCCAGTGAGTACTGCATTCTTGGAAGTTGGGCGAAAGCCAAGTTAAGACTGTCTGCTCTCTCTGCTCCACCCCAAAAGAAAAGAATCCTTTTCCGAACAACAGATCATGTCTAAATCAGAACCATGTGCCCCTGTGCCTGTATGCCTCCCGTCCAGACCACAAAGGCGATCGACCACAATGCATAGTGAAGGTGGGATTAGATCGGACAAACACGAGGTGAGTAGTATCGTCTGTTTTAATGGCCGGGAAACAAACTAACAAAATCGCCGGGTCCAAACTACAGGAGTCAGTAGGGTGGCAGACTAAATGAGGCTTCTGTGGGAACTCACGTATAGTTCCATACCCTCTTGTCCATTCCCGGTTCGAAACTCCTGCTCTCTCAGAAGCTCTCGGTTGTCCAGCTTCTTCAAAGTGGCAATCTGGCATTCATGTGTCTTTTCCTCATAAAACACTTCCCCTTCTATGCTACTCTCTAGAATTCCTGGAATTGGGCATTCAAAAAAGTACATTGCCAACACCTCGATGTCTGCAATATGTTCTTTTTCACCTTGAAAATTCTCGGAGAATAGCAGTTGCGCACGCTCCTCAAAATTGAGTGAGATGCGTGAGTCGATAAATGACACTTTCTCAAGACCGTAAAAATCCCCGAGGTGCTCCCAAAGTATTGGTTCGGTATGATAACGGTAGAAGTGGATAGTATCGCAGTCCAGAAGCATGTGAGTTATCTTGGAAAAATCATTCACTGACCCCGTGCCAAGTATTTGGAAATTTTGGAGATCGATACGCCCATCCGGATCCCGTTGCAAGAATCTTGTACACGATACGAAATAGAAGATATCCTTTTCGAAGTCGACGAAGGTATTTGAGGTGCCAAACGCCGGCCTGTACGTCTTGCTTGCAACATTCCTGGATCTCTGGCAAGTACTCAAAAGAGCGGGATTAGGTGAATGATAGTTTCTGTTGAACCTGAGCCAGGAGTCTTCACTCATAGGGACCCAGCCAACGTCTGTCACGTCTCCGTCGCTCAAACTCATTTCATCGGTTTTCACCTCGATTGTCAGGACTCGAGGACCCGGCAAAGCATGCTCCCAGACCATATCCTGCAACTCATTTGGAAGGCGGGGGAACGGGTGAAAGGATTTAGTGTCGAGTTCGTCCGTTGACGGCCAGTCTTTGACCTTAGCATCGCTCAGCATCTTCTCCATCTTGGTCTAGTTCAGGTCAGCTATGAACTCAAGGACCTGCTAGTCAAGAAAGCGCCTTCTTACCTTGTTCTCTGCGGCGACTTCTGGGTCCTTGGAGTGGACTCCAGTCTTGATGCGATTCCAAGCTGCGAAGTCAGAATCTCGCTGGACTTCGACTAGGGCGAGGTCTCTTGACTCTAGCTCCTCCTGCTGCTGCATTGCTTTCGTTTTTGTGTATGTTGCTATGTTTGATGAGGTTGGTGGTGTGCAAGTGGTATGGGACCTGGAAAGTTCGATTGGAAGTATGACCGAAAATGGTCAGATCACGAGGGCTTCATCTGCGGTGCTCAAAACCTGTGATTCACAGTTGGGCAGAATTGGGTGAATGCACCCTTGCTAGTCACGTCTTCCATGTCCAAGGCAGCACGAAATGGGTAATAAAAGATTTGAGTTGTGATTGGATAGGAGTCAGTAGCTGAATAACCTCGTAGAGGAGTTGCTAGTGCTGCAAATCGAGGGTTATTTATGCTGCTGCATAACCTCGCACAATACCTGTCAGGTTAAGACATGTGAGCTGATAAACTAGCAAGACAGAAACAGCTTGCTATATAGCATATGCTGGGTGCGTGCAACGTATCTGGACAATAATTGCATGGTTTGCAGGGTGATTCAAGCAGAACAAGACATGGAGAGGGAAATATCTATGAATTAAAGGGTTTGGAAATGCGGCTTGCACTCCATCACCCCCGGATTTGGATATATTTATACAATGCCATCAACCAAAGCAAGCATATCGTACCTGTAGATAGCATTCCTTACGCCTGCCAATGTGTTTTGCCCTACTTTCCAGAATATAATACACTGAACTGAATTGCCTAGCAGGCGGTAATATCCAAGGGTCAAGATTGTTCCCAAGCCCATTGTGTCACGCGAGACATCAAATATGCTTCTTGCCATTCTGTTCCGATTTTTTTGTCACCGCGACTGTTGGTCTACCAAGCGTTAGCAGCCACGCATAGAACAAGGCAAATAAACCTACACAGCAGCCACAATCGGCTTATTCTGATGCCCATGGTACGTCTCTCCCATCTCATCCGTTTCCTGCTCCACCTTCATAAGCAGCCAAGGCAGAACCGCGTACAAACACAGGCTTCCAACACTCAGGCCTGCAGCCAGCGAATCCCTCTCCCAAATCCAAGCCATATATCCCTTCTCATACAGCACCACTCCTCCCACCAGCTCCGCACATAGCATAAACACCGTCGCCAGCGCCCCGATCGCCAATCTGAAGCCTCCTACTCTAGGCACCTGGTACGCAACGATTGTGTAACGCGCCCAGAGGGTCACGGCGAGGAGCCATATCGAGAGAGTGGTGAGCTCGGATTGGGGTTGCGTGAGGTGGTGGAGGGGCATTATCTCGGCGAGTCGGAAATAGACTACGATGGCGCCGCTTATGAAGGAGAGGAGGAAGTAGACGAATGCGATGCGTATTATGAAGAGCGCGAGGGCGATGTCCCACAGTATCTCGAAGGCTGAGCTGCTGGTCTCGAAGAGGATCATGTTGAAGGCGGGGACTGTAGTACTTGCGAGTGTCTCGCATATATTTCGAATTGTTGTTGTTTGAAGCTTTTCCTACTGGGTAAATTGTGCAGTTGATACTCGTGAGAAATTTGTGAGGTTTGTTTGAATTAAGAAATGTATTTGTACTGTAGGAAAGCTCGTGATGAACATACTACCTGTTTGTGCGTTCCGTACTTACCAGCAAATTGGTGGTGTGATATATGGAGTGACTTCCAATAACACGCGAATCCAGACATCGCATGGAATCTGATCACTGCCTAGAACTTCAAGGTGTTCAAATGATATTTTATCGAGGGGATCCACGAGATTTGGTGGTGATCGTTATTGATGAGGAAGAGTAGCAGCATCCAAACCAAGTGAGGTTGGAAAAGCGTTGTGCTAGTTCGAGAACGCTTACGTAATCATGCGAAACTTACCACCACCAGTACTAGTTCGCAATCAACTTTGCCCCTCTCCGATTCTGCATTCTCTGAAATACCAGCTGTGCTGGATCTACTCATACAATCATCCGGGGATGGCCTTCAAGATACACTGTCTTCTGATTTACAAAGCCTGAACGCCATAGCTTCTAATAGCCCGAACCTGAGGATTCTTGATCTGAGTCTCGATCAAGCAGGTTTAAAAAGAGGGCCTCTGAAGGAGGTGGATTTGGGCCATCATTTGAAGCAGATATTCCCTCGCCTCTTCTTTCAGGGTATCAATTCCCACAACTTGAGAGCCTCACGATACCAGTTCGGTGGCCGTGTGTGACAACTGCCCCTGAGGCAATATCACTACTAACGTGCTCTCTTCTCAATCATGCCGCTAGATGGAACCATATTCGTCAACTTAAGCTTACAGGCTTAGATGCAAACTTTTCATTTCAACATTTACGAGACAGTGTATCGAGTTTGAAGCGATTGGATACTGCCCTCCAGCACTCCGATGTTACAGTTGCAGACTTCATATCATCTATCAATGGACTTGAGGAACTTCGAATCACCAACTACAAAGAACATATTGATCTTGACGTTCTTTGCGTAGCTATTATTAAACACCAAGCTTCGCTGGAAACGCTAGGTTTCCATACTCCTATGGATTCCTAATTTCGACTTCAGACTCCATATTGGCGACCAGAGCAGCTAGAACAGCTCCGCAACCTCAAGCTTTTAGATCTAGAGCTAGATTTGAAATGGGAGGAAGCAATATGGGTGAGGTTTAATTGTCACTAGCTCACGCCCAGATTGACATTTTGACTGCCAATAAAATGATCAGAAGTTTAGCGCCCAACCTATCACCAACCAACTCCAAGCCATAACATTGCAACCCTCAGCAGGCGCTCTCCTTACAAGCTTCTCCTAAGTTAAGAAGCTAAAAGTATGGATCGAGCTACCGCTTACTGCCAGTACCTTCTCAGAGGAGTACAGATATAATGGTATGCATGGAACTGTCCTGCCACCACCTCTCCTGGAGGAAAAAGGCAAGATTGCCGCCACTAGCCTCTTTCGACAGATACATTCCCGGAATCTAAAGGCACAGCTGGAACATCTGGAACAGTGCTTTACGACAATTTGAATTAAGAATAGGATGCAAGCTCAGATGGTTCAAGAGAAAGGTAGTGGGGTTAAGTTGCAGTTGGATGTGACTTCTCAAAAGCGCTGGGTTTAGACGATGGTGCTTAAGGTTTTGAAAGATGAAACGGCTAGTTGATTTTGTCTTGCTGGACTGTGATAGCTCCAAATGTTTGAACGAGTCATGTGAGTTTAGCCACCTCTCCCTGTTTCTCTTCAAGAAAGATACCAAGCGCTCTCTCCAAAACTACCACTAATTCGCTTCTTATGTCCTTTCCCCCCTCGTTTTCCAGAAGTGTCCGAAGTGCTTCGCTGTCAACAGGAAGTCCGAGCCCTTGCAAAGCTTCTTCCGTTCCCATCCACAAACCAACCAATATCTTCCCATTCTTTACACCCCTGCACTCTCCGCAGGAACATATCAACAGCCGTATCACCAACACCCTTGATCGTCTCCTTCAACACACCTCTAATCTGTCCTTTCATTCTCTCTCCTTTGACAACATCCAGCAAACCCCCAAGCCTCTCATCAGCAGCTTCATCATCCCTCATCTTCACAACTTGAGCTATTCCTCCCAATTCCGAGGCAGTCTTCTGTCGATGCTATGTCCGCGCCTGTTCCGTGGCTTCCACGCGCTCGGTCTTCCCTTCCCGCTTCCAGAACCGTTTCGGCGTTGGTCGAATTCCATGGCTCGTTCAGCACGGCTTTGATGGTCCGAAGACCTAAGTTATGACTGATTGGCCTGCTCAAGATGACGGCGCACGTTTATTCTGCAGTTCCGAGCAACATAACAGCATTCAAGCCATATACCTGACGTGACCTATTGTGGGTAAAATTTTCCCTATTGGGTTATATAGCTCTTATATTGGATTCTAATATTCACATCCAAGGATGAGTTTTTTATTTAAGATCCGCACACTTTCAACAAGAGAATTGTACTTATTATCTCAAGAAATCTCCGAGTGACAATCTCCTACGGCTGCTTCCAAGGACCAAAGAGCACCATAGACTGTTAAAGTACATGCTAATATATATCTCAGATCTACTATCTATATAACTTCAGTTCTCAAGAAGTCAAGTATAACCTGCCTATACTTTTCCGTCTCATCAGATGCCGGATTATGTCCAGAGTGCTCGAAGATCTCCAACCTTGATCGCGGAATGCCGTTTGCTATTTCTTGGCTGAACTCAACTGGAGTGACATAGTCATGACGCCCGACAATAACGAGAGTAGGAGCCTAAGGTTCGAGTTAGATAAACTGCAATACTAAAGCGGAGGTCTGTGGATTTCTCTACCTTGATGTTCTTGAGTTGCTGACGAACATCAAAACGCGGCACGTTCACACTGAAAGCCGCATTCTGCGTAGCTGAGTTAAAAGCCGCACGCTCGTCCATCCCTTCAAATGCCTTCGACTCGTCATTATCTTTGGCCGATGTCTTGAGCAAATGCTCTTCAGGCGGTGCATAAATCGGTATAATTTCCGCAATCGCCTCCTCGAAATCTTTGTCGTCGCGAAGATTTCCTGACCAAAGCCTGATTTGACGCGCAACATCAACGTGAAGCCGGTCATCAGTCAAGATGTTGCCTAGGGCCGTCATCATACCCAGTACCCCGTTCGCCCAAGTGTCCCTAAGGATCAAGCCGAGGAGTTTATCCCCGTGCAAAACAGCGTAGTCGAGCGCGATAAAACCTCCATAGCTCCCTCCAGCAAGGATGAACTTCTCTGCACCAGCCCATTTCCTAACTTTCTCAGATCAACTCGTCAATTCAGTACAGGTAGTTTAATTACCTCAGGATTTCAATATCTTTGATCCAGCGATCATGTGTGTATGGCCCAGTCAGATCAGAGCCCCCGCTCCCTCGAGCATCAAACACTAGAACTCGAAAGATGTCGGAGAGAAAAGTGAACGCAGCTTCTGGTTCTGCAAGAGTGGACAGTCCCGGAGCACCGTGAAGGGCGACGAGGAGAGGTTTGGTACTTTTCAAATCCTCACCAAAAACCTTTGCACGTAAATTAATCCCGTCATCCATCTGGACTGTCGAAGTCGTGGCAGCTTTACTTTCCGCCATATTGTAATTCTGATTCTCAAATGATCTGAGTAAAAGCCTGGGGTATGACAGAATGCAAGAGGGACAGTTTTCTGTTTCAAACGAAAACTATTTTAGAAAATCTAAACGTCCGCTCAACAATATATAGTCTGTCTATCAACCCTTTGAAATTTCGAGCCTTTATGTCTGACAAACTACGTGTACATGTTCAATCACGCGTGCTTGCGAGGCGGGGCCTTCGCCCAATCAAGTTGACTTGCGACGATTAATTCCAGTTTGTGACATCCATCTACAGATTTGTTGTGACCGCTTTACTAATCAAGTACTTTTGGATTTCAAATCAATTATACATCAGCTTCCTTTCAACACGTCTCGTACATAAAGATGTCTTGGTAGTCAGGTACGTTCGCAAACCTAACTGGATACGGTTAGGGTAACACAGGCGAGATTCAGGGGGGCTGAAGGCCAACGACTGATACTTACCTAGGTACAGCTGTGATGACTTGTTTTGAGGATTTAGAGGGCTGCTAATATCTCGCGAAGCTAGCCTTTCGGAATCTGTTTCTCTGGGTCCTCCATCGTAGTCAGTAAATAATTTACATGCAATATCTTAGTGGGCCATAAATGTTGATGGACTCATGCTAGGAGTCCTTGGCTATGTGGGTTGATTTGCAACAGAAAGCTATCTCATACGGAATGTTACGGCCTTCTCCACAATAAGAAGAGGCCTCGCGGTGGAATGAAAAGGTGACATCGCTTTTAATGTGCCAGGTGGCATGGGATAGTCGATGAGAATAAGTGCCGAATTTATATCGAGCGGTTTATGCTTGGCAGTTCTTTTGTGGGAGGCGGTAAACACTATAGAAGTTATAAAAAGGGGCTGTGAATGCACCTTGAGTTCTTCTGAAAACCAAAGCGGTTTATCTGTATTCTACTCTTTTAAAAGAAATTGCAACTTTTGATCTACCAGGTCCAGTATCTTCTCATACAAACGCAATTTTGCTTCGTCTTTCCAAGTAAGTTCTTTCGTTAGTACAGATAAGCACAATGCTAATCCTACCATAGGTGAATGAGAACATCAGATTTATTCTCAAACCATAAAATGACTGCATCAATTATCACAGCCGATCTCCTGATTCCAGGCCGCGGACAACCCCTCAAAAACGGAGCGATTGTTTATGATGACTGCCGCATAACATAGGTGAGAGGAAAATCAGACATTCCCAAGGCATGCAAATCCCTCAGTGCCACGCATGTTCCGGTCCTGATGCCTGGCCTGTGGGATTGCCACGTCCATTTTCTCGGCAGTCAGTCTTACATCACTGAGGTTCTATAAGGTATTAGCTGGCGCTCGAGCAGCTCACGACGTTGCAGAGGTTTTGAATGCTAGATTCACAAGCGTTAGAGAAGTTAGAGGCTATGGGATACACCTGATTAAGGCTATTGAAGAAGGCTATCTTGTTGGTAAGCAGCCTCTCGAGGTCCTCTGTTTTTTTCATTCATAGGCAAAGTCGCGAGTTTCAATGTCGACATCTGATTTTAGAGAGGTTCTCAGACCAGAAAACATACTTATAACTCTCAAAATGCTTGGTAATAGTGCACTGACTCCAACAACTTACAGGTCCAACAATCTATGGAGCAGGAAGTGTGCTCAGCCAAACTGGTGGCCACGGAGTTGTCCACGCCGTCCCACTCGCAGAGTACCAAGATGCTTGTGCAAATGGACTGTTCTTCGAACTTTGCGACGGTGTGGATGGTTGTATCAGGGCTGTCCGAATGCAGCTGCGCCAGGGAGCCAAGGTCATCAAAATATGTGCCAGTGGTGGAGTGTCCAGCGAGATTGACCACCCAAAGCACCAGCAATTCTCTGACGCCGAGCTAAATGCAATGGTGGAGGAAGCTCATCGATCGGAAAGAATCGTTGCTGCCCACTGCCATGGTAAGGCGGGCATCATGGCAGCATTACGCGCGGGGTGTTCAACAATCGAACATGGAACAAGTTTAGATGCCGAAGCAATCGAGGTGATGCTTAAGCAAGACGCAATTTTGGTTCCCACAAGAACAATCCAGCAGAGCGGGCTGAAAATGAAAGATTCGTGGAGGGAAAGTGGTTACAAGAAGCTTCAAAACGTGGCGAAGGAGCACAAAGAAGCATATAATCTGGCTGTCAGATCAGGTGTCAAGATTGCTCTTGGAACTGATATTGGATTTAGTGTGGGTGTTACACCGCTCAGTCATGGGAGTAATGGTAGTGAGTTGGTGTATGCTGTCGAGGCCGGTCTTTCACCTCTACAGGCAATAGAGGCGGCCACTGCCAATGCTCCTGGAACATTGGGCCCTCAAGCGCCTCTTTCAGGCCAACTCAAAGAGGGATACGATGCGGACTTTATTGCTCTGTCAGAAAATCCACTGGAGGACATTCAGATTATGGCAGATGCAAAAAATGTTACTCATGTGTGGAAGGGGGGAAGCTTTTTAAAGCTCCCACTAGAGATATTTTTTTGGCTTCTCATCCAGGTCACAAATTTTAGGTGTTAGCAATTTCTATATAAACCGCCACGAATGTGAGATTAGCAATAGAGCCTGTTACTCATTGCCAATCATGGTTTCACAAAACAATAGGATATCATCAGCCAAATCATGTCAAGTTTGCTCTTGAAATCTACTGTAGACTTTCTAGTGTCTCTGGGGGCAATTAAAAGTTCTACTAAGTCAAGAGTTTTTCTATTGTTAATAGTTTGTCACCAAATTTCATCAATATCCAGGTCAAGCTTAGGTGGTAGAAGGCTTAGAACGTGACTTGCAAATGTCGCCATCAAAATGGACTAGAATGGCATTAGCCCTTTGAAGTCACATTCTTAATATTAAGATATCAACAACTCCCTATATTAAAGCCACTTCCAGTTTCCCCTATCTCGGTGATTCCAGTGGTACATTGCACGTGATTTACTTCGTACTCTATTTGTAAGCAGTAAGCAATGTGGCTACATTCTTACTATAGGTTTCTTACGCTCAAGAATTCTTAAAGATGTGTTTACAAACCTTCGGAAGCATCTGTTATTAGCCACAATCAATTAGTAATAATGGCTCGAACTGCTGGCCGAAGTAGGGGTTGTGGCATCTGCCGAAAACGCCGTATTAAGGTACATCTGAGATCGGCTAACGCTCCACTTGTACCCTCTTGTTGAGTATTACTTACATTACTATAGTGCGATGAGGCTCTTCCGGAATGTACTCAGTGCAAGAAAAATGGGAAGAAATGTCCGGGTCCAATAACAGACACGTTCTATGTCATTGCCACGAATTCACGCACATTGCCGTCAAGCCCGCCTATTTCATCGCAACTAAGCTGGAATAGCACAATATACCCGTCTAGCTATTCTACTTCTAGTTCAGACAGTTCTAATGAAGCACTGCAGCCAGCAGTACAGCATGCTACAACAGACAGTCCAGTACTTTCAGAATCCAACGCTTCAGCGCTGACGACTAACGCACGAAATAATGTCTTCATCCCCATTATCCCATCATACTACCAACCCTCCCGCGCCGAAGCATTCGAGCAGTTATTCTTCTCCCATTTCTTCTCCGCCTACGGCCACGGAATCGAAATGATCGGCGCCTGCTCATGGCTAGCCAAACTACCATCCCTAATCCTAACCTCCCATTCAAGCCCAACAATGCGATACGCTGTTCGCGCAACAAGCATGGCGTTCTACGGGCGTCTCAATGCCTCAATATCGATTCAAACCGAAGCGCGCAGAACCTACACCAAGGCATTAGAAACTCGACGGGACGATATAAGCCGAAACACGGATGCGAGTCGGACACCGGAGGAAGCTTTGTGCCTACCGTGCTGATGTGTTATTTTGAGCTGGTGGTTAAGACGACGCCGTGGGCGTGGATGCAGCATCTCGATGCTGCTGCTGCCATCTTGGAGGCGATGGGCCCTGAAGCGTGTCAGGAGGGGCTTATGCATCAACTGTTTCGTACTGTGAGGCTTGGAATAGTAAGTTTTGTTTCAGGGGCAGGTTCGAGATGAAGATACTAAATGCTCATCGCAGGGATTCTCGTCCGTCATGCTCAGAAAACCACACATCTTTGCTAGCGATGATTGGAAAACGATTCCCTTTCTAAACCCAAAAATGCAACTCGACAATCTAGTCGATGTTGTGCTTTCCATTCCAGAGTATATCTCGCGTGCAGAGAGTATGATCTATAAGCCTTCTACTTTCGACTTACAAGAATCTCAGCAAAGTCTCTGGGACGGCCTCTCCGTCTTAATCTTAGATCTGGACACACAGATTCAAAACGATGCAGTGCCTCCACCTCCACTTCAAACCGGCGTACTTTTGCCAAGACATGATTCTATCACGCAACTGGTATCGTTCTCGGATCCTTTTGCTGGATGTCTAGCAGCTATCCGGCACGCCGCATACCTGATATGCTTTTCCCTCCTGGGCACAGGGAATCAAGAGCAAGCTTTTCATCACTCCGAGGCAGTATTGCTTGCCGTGGGTCATGTAGATACTTGTTCAGAATCCCCGGCTAGCAGTCTCTTTTTGACAACAGTCTTTGCACTGAATGTGGTTTCCGTATGGAGTCCTTCGTCGCTGCATCAAGAATATGCGACGACAAAATTGGAAGGGAAATTCAGTTAAGGCAGGAAAAGCAAGGGCAAATAATAGAATGACCAAGAGTGAATTTTGGGCTTTCTAGGTTGCGGAATTTAGTAAGGATGTGTGTGGAAGGACTTCGAGACTTCGGGGCCAGAAAGCTGGACTATTTATCGCCAACCTAGAAGCAATAGTCCGTCTTCAGTAAATAAGAAAAGAACCAAGATGATATAGAGGCTGCATGTTCCAGAGAGACGATGAAATTCCACCAAAAGAAGTGAGAATCAAATCACGGCCTGATATGAACAATACTTTCAGCAGATCCTAGCTTCAGTCCAATCCAACCCCTAAGACGTAACTTCAACCACAACGTAAGTTGACAGCAAACAGCTACCTGACAGCAAGATAATTTTCTATTCAGCGTTCGACATGAACACATTATAATAAGCTTAAGCTCGATATTAACCCTGAGCTAGAGCCCAACTTCTAGTAGTGCGTTACCATTCGATGTCAAGTCCCTGCACGCACGATACAACTATAGTAGTCATGATATGGGTGTTTCTGGTGTTTGAGGTTTCAGCAGTAGTCAAGTGAATGGTTATATATATGCATGTTTCGAGGCTTCGTTGGAAGTTGATAGATTGGTTAGCTTCCCAACCAGGTCTAAAGTCTCCTGGTGGTAGCAGGATCGTTTATTCCAAACGTGACTGGAATTCCACCATGCTCTAAAAAGTGAATTAAGGTGGAACTTCTATCGAATGGGGAATTGCTGTGCAAGCATAATTAGAAGTATTTAAGACACATCAAGAAGTCACCCAAGTTACCAGCAACAAGTGTTGAATCAAAAAGATGCCCGCCCAGCAAGGGATCTCTGCAGGGATGTGCCTCTTGCGCAATGAATCCAAGAGCAACGGGGTTCCAAGCAGCACAAGCAGTCCTTCAGCAGTACTACGAGGATTATGGAGCCAAGGGCTCTCAGCTGTACCAGAAACTGGAATCCTTCGGGCACTTCCTTGTCGAGCATAGAAGCATCGAAATCGAGCTTTTTATAAGGTCCAAAAGGGGCCTCTACGTAGTCTTACTCCTGCTTCTGTTTTAGAGGCCGCATTGACGGGATGGAATACCTCTATTAGTGCGAAATCATATACATTTATAGATGTTGATAGTCGGAATAAACGTGGTGGTTAGGCAAAGGACACATACTCAAACGATTTCTCGGCACGATACGGTACTATTATATGCTCCTAGAATTACAAGTTTAGAGACAAGAACAGGGATGATATTAGAGTTTATCCGTCGGAGGCTCTATGGCAATCCTTTAAGAAGGTTGCTGAGCAGGAAGGAGTCGAGCGGAATATAACAGCAAAACGCTAAATGACAGCAAGACCATCCTTGACAGCAACAGCAACATCTACACATCCATGGTTCTCGACCCAACTCTCGCACCTCCTACCCCTCAAAAAAACTTACGTATGTCTTTAATCCATTTTACTTCTACCATGTTGCTCGAAGGCTGGTAGCGGATGGTGGTGGTGGTGGTGAGGTTGAGTGACTTTTAAAAAGTCCAACGACGTGATAGAGGCCTGTTGATGGGAATCCAACG
This sequence comes from Lachnellula arida, assembly GCA_007821475.1. Classification (NCBI taxonomy): domain Eukaryota; kingdom Fungi; phylum Ascomycota; class Leotiomycetes; order Helotiales; family Lachnaceae; genus Lachnellula; species Lachnellula arida. The sequence goes on along the minus strand of QGMF01000500.1, from coordinate 12,560 downwards.
ACAAATATATACTGCCCCCCTCCCTCCTCCCCTCTCATACCATTTCAAACAAGCCATCCACCACCCATCCTACAAGCGTACATCGAACAATAACAACTACGCAACAACCTACAAACAAAACAAATCAACAATTCAATGTCCACACAGCAATGCATACTTTCACTTTCACCAAGCAACAAACACACCTCAACCTCAACCTGAACCTCATCTAAAACACACAACCCTCTCCTTACAAGACAACCTAAACGAATTCCTCTGCGAACCATACTAGCGCGTTCCATTCCCTTCGTGAATCACTACTCAATGCGACGCACTGACGCCTAAAGGAAAGAATCCTGAATCCAGAATCTAGAATTTAGAATCATCATCTAGATAAATGAACAAATGAACAAATAAATGAACGAATAAATAAAATCAACAAAATTCATAACAAACCACCCCAAAAACAACTAAACCCAACCTCCGAATCCCCCATCTACCAGTATTTGATTGGCCGAGAAAGAAGTGGCGTCGTATAGAAAAGCGGCACCCACTCACCACTCACTTACTTACCCTTACTTACCTACCACATAACAAGGTCCTAAACCACATACCTACCTCACCCACATATACACCAAGAGAAACAGAAGGTAGGTATCAAGTCTCAAATCTGTTTCAAATATAATAGTGCGACATCAAGCCCTATTACAAACATATGATACAACATCAAACATCCATCTCCCACCATTTCCACTTCCATCATCATCATCCATCTCAATAAAACGCAAAGAAAATACCATCATCATAAGGAGTTCCCTAACCCCTCCTGTACCTAAACGCAAGACTCGCTTGAATAATTCTGTTTTTTTTGCCATCCGGTGAGGGACCTGTACCAAATTTCTAATCCCTTGCCCATCCATCCATCCGTCCATCCCGTCCATCCATCCCATTCCATCCGTCAAAAAGAAAAGAAAATATATTGTAGCCTGTTCCAGCTCCTTTTCGCAAAAGGCCAAGAAAACAAGGCAAAGTGAAGACGGCTGACAAAGGGGGATATTCTAGTCTAGCGAGCGACAGACAAGTCGAGAAAGAAGCTAATGAATGCAGTAAACGAGCGTCCTGTGTAACCACTAAACCCCATCCATATGCAAAAAGATCCCATATCCGTATGCCCAATATCCACATGTCCCCTCCGCAAGCCACAGAAATAACTCCAGCCGAGCCCGAGCTCCCCCGTATTGGTATCTTCCCTCGTGCTAGACCAGATGAGAAAGGAAATGTGTTGCCGTATGCGAAAGACCCACTGCCCCGGTCGCTGTGAAAATGAAGCAAGAAAAGCACGAAATCCAATTTGTTGCGCATTAAAAAAGCAAACGCTGTCGTGATATCATAACTAAACACATACAAAGGAGATTTTTAGTGTTGAGCGGTAAATTCAACCATCATCTTCTGCATCCTCATCATCCTCATCTTCATCCTCAGCACTACTCCGACCAAGGGGTGGGCCGTTGCTTTGTTTAAGCTTTTTGCTGGGCGTCGCGTTGTCTGAATCGGCCTTTCGCTTATTTCCCGATCCACCCCCGCTATGCAATATGCCTTTTGCGGGGGTATCCAACGACCCTTTGTCAATCTCATCTCCACCATCGCCTTTGGTCCTCTCAATCTCTGCAACTTCGTCCGCAGTCAAGAATCTTCCACCAGGTCCTCTAGGTCTCCTCATCGCATGATTGTGCCTGCTCTCGTGAAGATATGGTTTCCTCCCTTTGGAAGTCAACCGCAGAGCCTCTTCTAATCTTTGTCGCGCAACACGCCGCTTTAGGATGCGGTGAAATTGCTTTGCGTTCACATACAAGGGAGATTCTTCAACTGCGCCAGAGACAAGTTCGGGTGACTGAGGATGTTGCTGGTTAACCATTGGGGGCACTGAGGGTCGAGGCGCGCCATGGTTCATAATGGGTTGTGAATTTGGAACCGCCGGACTGCCCACCTGGTTGCTCATTCTCCGCCCTTGGTTGACTTGCGCATGGTTCATTTGATTATTGATTTGCTGTGGAGATCGCGGTGCTCGTTCGCGCTTGATTCCAGACCCCATCTTAGGGGAGCCTTGGGGTATGCTGCCATCCGGCATCGAGTATGAGTAGCCTTGACCGGAAGCAGCAGCAGTGGCTGCCATGGCGGCCGCTTGTGGGGTGATTCCAGGCATGCCATAGTGCATACCGGGTTGCGCGTAGGTGGGTTGATAATTCATTTGAGGGTGAATACCGTGCCCTTGGTTTTGCCCCGGCTGCTGCGGTTGGGAGGAGAGTATTGGTGACGTTTGATTGTGTACAGCATGTTGAGGGTGTAATGGTTGTTGAGAAGGAGATGTGATGGTAGTTCCTGATGGGTGTTGCCCAGAATTTGGGTATCCGGCGTGAATGTGTCCACCATTATGTCCGTGCTGGGCTTGCGCCGGTTGCTGGTATTGCGCGTATTCCATCATTTGTATGACCTTCTTTGGATTCGAGTGGTGAAGAGTCTGCTGCGCCAAACTTGGAGTGGCGCAAAAGGGACTTCGCGTGTGGAGGTATGGTTGAGCTTTGGAGTTTGTTTGGAGCTGAAAGTGGGTGTATCAAGGATGTAGATCAAGATCTTGGTAAAGGATTCGATCTTTTCGAGGATTGGAAGAGTTTTCCAGTGCGATGTTGTAATAACGCGTTGCGAATTCTCTGACGCAGTTCTCCAGAGTTTCGTACTTCAACTAGTGAAGCAACCTTCGCGTCAATTCGATCCCGGTATGCGTGGATGTGCTGGCAGGCAATCTGGTAGGTGTACACCGCAATAGACCGCAGCACAGCATATGCAAGCTGAGGTCGATGGGAGGCGTTTTACTGCAAGGTGAGGCGAGCGGATCAGTGTCGCGTTGTTTAAACCCACGTGAGAGATGAGGCGGTGTTGCGCTTGCGCTTGAAGCTATTCGGTAAAATGGAGTGGAAGGTATAACTTCGCGGGACCTAAGGTGCTTGAGCCACAGAAGAAACGAGGCTTTCCCCAGTAATTATCGACGGCTTTGCGACTGTAAACCAACCGCAGGAGTTAGCTATGATGTTTGGTCAAGGCACAGACAATCTTGGAGAGCGATTGGGGGAGGGGGAGGTTTGGGCCCGATGTTGTTTTTTGCCTTGGACCAGTGATGCGTTGGCCATGCATAGAGGGTCATGCAAAAACTAGGCGTACCTTGTCAATCAGCTTCCCACGCCAATTCCTATTCCTGTCGAGCGTGGCGGCGAAGAGTTCAACGGTAAACCGAATGAAGAATCAAGCTTGGATGGAAAGTTGACTTGCGCCGTGCAGACGAGGAGTCTTTGAAGTGGTGTTTCCGACGCGCAGTTGTGCGGCTGTAAGCGTAGAGTTCCGAGTCGCGAACACGATGATGCACGCGCGGGACAAACAACCGGGTCGCTGGAACAATAGACTTGAAAGATAAAGCCGATGCTCGTTTTGCCTATATATTGAAGGGGTAGTTAGTTTTCCTGCACTATTTGTTATGTATAGATGCTGCTGCGCGCCGGTGCAGCGGGACAGGGCGCGCAGCCGCGGCGATAGAGCTATGAGAAGAAACTCGAGCTTCAACGTTGAATAAATCTCCGGGAAAACTCACCTCCAATACGAGACGTCAAAGGTATCCAGCAGGCAATGGATGGAGCAGCACACGAATCCCTCCCGCAGAGCGATTTAATCACGGGATACAAGTGAGGGCCAATTGATGCGTCGATGAGGGCTTTCGCGAGCGTGATAGGGCTCCGGCGATGATGAAGTCGGTGTTTGGGAGAGAGGGCGATTGGTTGTGTTCCGTACAGCTTCCAGATGCGATGCGATACAAGGAAGGGGAAGGGGCACCTGCTACTGGGTGCAGGACAGGATCCTCGAGCCTGTGTGGGCTGTGGGCTGTGGGCTGGCACAGGACAGGACAGGACAGGACGGTCGCGCAAATAGAGTGGTCGGGATTTTCGCGAGGGGCAGCGGCAGCGGCAGCGAGCGAGTAGTATCGTGAGAATGAAGAATTATTATTTACTTTCAGTACCAGCGGAGTATCGTCGTATCATCTATGGAGTTTATCGATGGAACGGGCCTTTCTCTTGGGGGTTCCTGAAAGTTGATTTGGTGTGATTTTGATGGGGGTGATGATTGGTCGTGGGTGTGGTGGTGTTGATGGGTGAAAGGAGGAAAGGAACATGACTGGTTGAGGACACCCGTTTTCTTAAGGGTGTGCGTTGACTCGATCGCTTACAGAGAAAGGCGCTGATTAAGCAGAAGGGCGGGCAGAAATGGCATACCTCCGTACTCCATAAAAACGGCATAAAAACGGTATTATTGGTACGGAGCACACAGACAGGGGGCGGAGAAAACAGGCAGAAAGACCGACCGGCGGAGGGGAGGTACTGTACGGAGTAGTGTTAGTGAGGACCAAGCGAGGCGAAGGATTGATGCTCAGCGAAAGAGGAGTGAAAGATTTTCCGGGTATACAGTACTCCGTATGATTGGTAGGCGCAACCATCTGGCATCTGTCGATCAACGGGGGCGTATGAGAGGACAGCGCACAACGGATCACCCACTACCGAGTTACTTGGCTCGTGATGCGGCTGATGGAAGGCTTTGAGCTGGAAATAGCACCTACCGTACCGTACTCTGTACTTTACAGTGAGATACGGTACCTCCGTACTGGAACCGAGCTGAGTGGAAGAACGAAAGTGCAGTGCACGCAAGAATTCTATTGTCCGGGCGATTGCGAACGAATACGGAGGTAATACTACCCGGTACTGGGCCTCACTCTTGCTTTTACGGAGCACTGTAGGTATGGATGAGCGGCATGATTCCAGATAACTCGGTTGACAACCTGGAAATGTCGGTGTAAGACTCCTGATTCGGCCAGAACGGGTAGAGTACGGTATTGTACATGTAGCACCAGATGCTGTCTGCACGCACTTGCACTGCGCTGTTCCACTGCAAAAGGACTCCACGTCACGTCAAGATCCAGTACTGATACACCGCATCCATTGCATGCGCGCCTGCAAGCACGGAGCTGGAGAGGGGCCGATTTAACGTTTAGGGCTGCTATGCGAACACACCTGATGGGTGCGGTGAGGTGGACGTTGCAAGGGTGCCAGGATGCCAGGAAAGGAAGCAGGAATAAATTCCTCTCATCCGATCGGCTGGTTGGTTGATTCTATCATGACGATCCAAAATTGCACCGTTTCGAATTTTGTGATTCGACAGCCAAAGATACCAGAATACTTCCAATGAAAAGCTTCACTTCATGACCCACGACCACGAACCACAACCCGCGGCTCAGGTGTGCGCGCTTGCACGTGTTCCCCAGCTACCAGCCTCTTGATTCCGACATGTTTGGGGATATGCGCAATCCTTGCCCGCCCTGTCAGCCACCTCAAAAAATGACAGCAGAGGGGGTCTGGGACCTCGCGGCCGCGGTGAAGTCCACCGCCGCATCTATTTTCTCCATTAAGCCTATTCTCAGATCGTCACTCTTAAAGTTAAAGCGTAGTGCTGACTGAAGCATAACCTTAACCTTTTATTCCATAAATTGACGTTACATTCAGCACCTCAACACCTCAAAGCCTTGTTGCTCCCCCTCATCTTGAACCAAGGTCAGGAAATCCCCTCGTGATCTTCTCTTTCAGTCCATCTTAATATTAATCCAACTTCTATATATCTCAATCGAGCAGTCTCATGTAACCGCCGCAACACTCCGTACAGTGCGTCAGGTAGGGCTGGTCGTCGTCATCATCACATCCTTTTCCCATCGCATTATTAATTTATTACTCCGTACCTCCGTATATTTGCTTTTCCTATCACTCGCCTCACTTCCCCAGCGGGAAAACCATAGCCGTGACCAAAACCTACACATTTCAAATTTCACATGCCACGCAGAACGCAGAAATCATGAAACAAATCTCCTACTCCCAAGTCGTAACCTCATTCCCGTCCTTTTGAAAAAAACGCAATGCCTTTTCCTGCTCATCCATCTCATCTTCCCCCACCCAACCAATCAGCATCCAGAACACCACATATCACCTCTCATTCGGCGCCTAACAATCAGATAAATTTCCTGTTCCTGGCGCTTAGAAAGACGGATTGATGTCATTACGACTATACACAGCAATGGCTTTAAATTAATTGATCGATTAATTAATCTCCGAGCCAGAACGAGGCTGATGGCCATCGATCTCTCTTGTTGTTCTTGATAGGGTCCTGCACCTGCTGTATCCTAGTCCGCGAAAACGGCTGCCTTGCCTTGCCTTGCCTTGCCTGCTGCAGGTCACCGTCACCTTTAAGATACCTAATTTATGTACTCCATACAGTAGCTTCCTGGCGATCACTACGTTGCGTACCGTACCGAACCGAACCAGCAATGTGGGGAAGTATCGTCTGAAGACGCAAGTGGCAGGCATACTGCGCTGCGTATTTGATCTGATATCTCAACGCTACGGTCAATAAAACCAATAGAACCGGCGTACCGTTTTATTTCTTCAAATTTTTAATTATTCTTACTTTCACCGGATCGTCCCGCCGCGATGCCTGCCCTGCCGTTCCAGAAAGCAATCTAACGGCCTGCTCCGTAACCCAAGGGCAATCAATTAATTACTCCGTACTGTACGTGACGTTACACTTGGGCATCAAGATACGGACTGCGTGATTGAGTAATCACTCTAATTACTTGCAGACAGATAGAGTTTTATGTACGGAGTATCGATTTTCATTCCGAAGGTGGGTATTAGAAGCGAGGCTCTTTTTACTTTTATGTTATGTTAATTTAATTTTACATGTATTGCAGCTGATCTTAATTAACCCCGCATGTCTTCGTGGGGGTGCGAGGTGCAGGACGTGTAGGTCGCTTTTGAAAACCATCTAAGCAGAACATTGAGAATGGAGCTGTAGTACCAGTCAGTACTTTCCTCTCACCAGAGCTGCGGCTTTTCTCATGCATGAGCAACGAATGAGCCTTTCCTCCCCTCCTCTTCTTGCTTGATTCTTAGAAAGAAGATCATTTTTTAAGGAGTAGGCCTTTTCACTTACTACTCCCATTTCGAGGCTTTTGAGCTAGCAATAGCCTATGTCTAACCTCCAGAGTACGCTAGCTAGGAACAGAAAACCCATTTTATATCATATCTAAATCGCTTAGAAGTAATAGCAATAGCAATAACAATAACGATAGCTTCCAGCTTGCATTCTACATTCAATCAAGTACCCCTCACTCACTTAGCCAGCTACTCAAGCTCCAATACCCCACCCCTCATTCCTCACCTTTGTATAAAAACTTATTACGGGCAGTAGAGTAAATGCAAAGCCGTTAGAAAGTGCATCCAAAGAACATCAGACCAGGGCCAAAGAAGGGTGCTTAAACCGTGCTTTATTTAGATTCCTGAGCTCTGCTTTGCCTTTCCCCGCTAAACCCACTGATGAAATCCCAACGCGCGCTTTGCTTGCTATACTGTACGGTGCGGTGCGGTGCGGTGCTATCTTGGTGTGAATGCTTTGCTGATTAACAGCAATACTATTCTTGACAGCATTGATAAAACTCGCGATGAATTTTCCGCTTTAGTCGCGGGTTAATATTCAAGTCGTGGATTTTGGAGTGGATGTGAATGTGGATTCAAAATAAAGAAAGAATGATGCGTGCTTGTTAATTTGTCATCCTCTAGCCGACTCTACTTTCTTTGGATGCGAACAGCGGATGATAACGACTGCTTTTCTTAAGCCATGCATATGAAAATATATCATTGAAAACTGCCATGCATGCTTTAATCCGTGGTATGAGGCGAGGCAAGGCAAGGCAAGGCAGGGATGTAGCAATTCTTTTATTCACCATGGCCAAATGGCCCAAATCAGCTTCTCTTGCGCCTTCTTTCCCCTCCTATAGAATCTCCTTCACTTACTACTTCTCCATCCCTGCCAGGAAAACACTCCACCCATTGGCAGTCACTTGGCTTGCTTGCCTGCTTGCTCAACTAAATCCAGTCACGGTTTATCTATTATATCAATCTCTGCTTAAGCTTCGACATAAAACAACAATGCAGATGGAAATGGAGGAGTGGTCTGAAGGACTCTTTCGCGTTCACATTGGCCTTAACTTTGGATTTCTATCTATGCTTGTAACACAGCACCTCTGCCAATACAGGATGTTTCTTCAATAATGCACCCTACTTTGTAACACCACACCTCTGCTAATACGGGATATTTCCTCACTAATGCATCCTGATTAACCGCGCGGCGCAAGCTCGTGGATTGATTTACTAATTAACTGCTGTGAGGGAATCTTTGCTGTTAATCTTATCATTCGTTCGCTCGTTCGTTCGTTCGTTCGTTCGTTCAAGCGTTTCTTAGCGGACTGCTGGGCAGAGAGATTGGTTGTATTGCCCGGGACTTGTGAAGTTAAAGGTTGGCTTTGTAGAATAACTGTTGATAATTAATCTCCTGGTCCAACTGCTTGAAGCCGTTCTACGCTGATTTTTTTTTGCTAATGGAACTTGGGATATGGATTAGGAATTTAGGTGTTAGGACTAGTACTTATAGCAAAGCAGCAAAGCCGTAGAGAGATTGCTGTAGTGAATGGCATTGTGAATAATAAGTAAGGACACTTGCGGCTTTTGCAATAGTTCCGGCAGGAAAGAAGATCCTGGGGTTTAGGGGATCCGGATGAGAGGGCTTGGAAGAGGGATTTTTATGATATGATGGACTTGAAGGGCTCTGGTATGGGGGAAGAAGGCTTGAATACTGCTTGTTACTCTTGCAGGCTTAGGTATAGGGTTGTAGCTTGTAACTCCGTAAATCTCATCTCGATCGGGAGGTATAAAGTCGTGGACTACGGAGTAAGCAACTGGACACTACGTACTAGGTAGTTATAGAAGTCATGCACATGAAGATAAATAACATGGAATATTAGAGTGGAAACATCGGAAAGTGAAATCCGAATGGGTTTCTTAAACGTGCCTAAAGCAACATTTCTGGACTGTATCATGACTGAAAGGTGCTAGTGACATAAACTGCACTGCTCAACCAGTGACTACTAAACATACCACCCCACTCACTCATCATATCCATTTTGCTCCCTGAAATCCTCCTCCGACATCCACCCACAGGCCTACGCATCCCCCCATCTCCTCCTCAACGAGTCATATGAACGCTCGTTGCGCAAGTAACGCTTCCACATTTTGGTGAGGAAAGAAGGGTCATGAGGTATCCAATCTACCAACAACTCATGCAGCGTCCGCACCGTGACATATTCACAATAACCAGGCTGACACAAACACTTTCCTACGGTAAATCCACAGTCATCGCATTGGCGCCAAAATGCCGCCTTGGCGTCGCGGGCGAAGTAAAGTGGGTAGAATTTCTTGCAGGTTAGACCTAGGCAGGCTGAGGATTCGGGGGTGAGGAAGTCGAAGATTCGGAGGTGGGTTTCGGGGGGGAGGGTTGTGATGTGGAGGGGTTCTGGTAAAGTAAAGTGTTAGGGAGTTATCTATGAGGGGGTCTGAGGGTGTGGGAGGTGAAGAGCATGTTTACCGTGGTCTTGTTGCGTGGAGAGTTCCACTGAGACATCTGTATCTCCTGTCTTTGCTGCCATTGTTGAAGATTATGCCGTGGTGGATCTTCGTGTTGGTTCTTGGGGATGGGTTTGAAGGGGATGCTGGGTTAACGGCAGGTGTTTAAAGAGCAAGAGATACTGGTGCTTTTATGTCGATGGTTGCTCAAGGATACCGCCAAGGCAGAGTTTTTATAAACGACAAGAGCAGATTCACAGCGTCCTTGCTATATACTACGAGTTCCTTGGCAGTGCTCTCTCATTCACATTCAATATTTACACCGGGCACTTCGTAAGAGCCTTAGTCTAAATGCTATTATATTGCGTTCAGACAATACATTACCTTCTACTCCTCAGTACATGAATACGCACGATCCGCTCTGCTATATATTAATGGACTACGAAATTGAGGTATTTTAAGTATGCGAGGAGGTTGTAAGGGGAACTCTGTCGATATATGGTTTTGAAGCAAGGAAGCTGCTACGGCTGGTAAGGAAGGAGAGGGGACAGGGGGTTATAAGTAGCTTGATTTAGAAACTTGCTGGTTTTTGGCATAGATGATTCAATCACAGAGCCACAAGTTCCCATATCTGAAGATTAAATGCTGAATTCATCCTCATAAGGGGCCGAGACCAATTATTACCTAAGCCATACCTAATTCCTGTGCGGTGAATATAAATACAGGACTTCAAGCACGAGACCATTTCCAACTCCAACTCATTGCGAAAACTCTCCACTCCTTAGCACCATCCACAAGACAACCTATGAATCAAGCCATGGCTTCCCACGAGATGCCAAACTTGAAGTCTTCGGTTGAGAACTGTGAGATGATGACAGAACCAAAGTTGAGCAACGACCTGGAAAGTGAGCAGTATCGCCCCCTCATCGGACTTCCAATTGACAATAACTTCTACAGATGCTCCTCCAAAGAACGAATGCTACCTCATCAAGCTCCCCGCTGAACTCCACATCAAGATATTCAAAGAGTTCAAGATGCTTCCGAACGCCGCCGCCTGCTTGGGTCTGACTTGCAAAAAGTTATACCCGATCTTCAAAGCGTGCTACCCTAAGAACCTACGACTCTGCGTCTGGCAGACCAGAACACGTCTCAATTATCCTAAACCTCCTTGCTTCAGCCCTCAGCTCTACTTTTTGTTGAAAGACTGGATGTCGCGTAATAGGGTGCTCAATGCGCAGAGGGTCGTTGTGCTGGAAGAGGATGATATAGAAGAGGATGATATAGAAGACGAGATTGGATGAGGCGTTGAGAGAATGAGCGGGAGTGTAGTCAATGCTCGGTGGTCATGGTCATGGACGGGGAGGATCTGAGACGATTTGACGCTGGAGCTGAGCAAGGACGGTATCTTGTTAATTGGGCCTCAGGTAGACCTTCTGGGGAGAGCCGCGTAACTGTTATGGCGCACTGCCAATCCCTTTTCATAGTAAATAGGCATTGTGTGGTTTCGAAGTAGGAGGCAAGGAACTCACCATATTCATATATCAGCTTTCTTAGTTTCTAAACTAAAGGAACGGTCTTCAATGAGCCCATATGGTCTCCAATCTTTCCAACCCTAATCATTAGCAAGAAAATTAAATAAGATCAGCCCTTCTTTTCCGCACAAAAGCAGCCCTATCTCCATTAACACTCTCACTCTCACTCTCACGCTCGATCATCTACACACAAACACCATGAGCTCTCCATCGCAAGAACCACCACCTACGGCGCGCGGATGGGAAATCATCCACCTCCTGAACCAAACAATAAACGAGCAGATAGCAACAGCTATTTCTCTCGCCATGTCACCCAGTACGTCACAAACACAAAGTCCATTCCCTACATCCAACACAAACCCCGAAACCCTAACAATCCTCCTCAGATACACCTCCCAACCCCAACACAAAATCCCACCTCACGAGCCTCCCGCCCGAAATCCACCACGCAATATTCGACCTCTTCGCACACGACCAGAGCTCCGCAGCCTGCCTCGGCATCACCTGCAAAACCTTCTACCCACTATTCCGCGCCCGCCATGCGCGCGTACCGCTCGTGCTGTTCTGCTGGGCGATGGGGAGCGAGGTGGTCGATGGGCTGATTGCGCGCTGGATGCCTGGGCATTTGCGATATTGTGCCCATGTTCAGAAGTTCGTTACGAGGGCGAGGTGGTGCGAGCTTGAAGCGCTGGTGGAGGCGGAAGGGGGACCTGCTCGGAGTGTGCTATACCGTTCACGGGTGAGACGAGATGTACTGTGTAGGTATATATAGAAGACGAACGCAAAGCACCACTATTGTATCCGACGCAACTGGCGTTTGCATTGGTAAGATATTTTACATGCTCCTGGCAGAGTAGATTGGATGGGCCTGATTGTTTACTTTGGCGGGTCTTGAGCAATATTTGATACCAAGGAGATGTTTAGAGAACTTGCTTGAATCAAAGCGAGGCGTCGATAAAGTGAGGATATATATAGGCGTGTTTATGCACCTGTGCTACAATTACTATACAGGAAGGGACAAATAATATGCGCTGTCGGAGGAGGTTGTGAGAATCGCATCTAAGCAAAACCGCTCAGCTATATAGTATAACTTCTTTTAAAGGAGATATCTTTGGCAGTTGGGACTTCCACTTACAGTACGCACGCTGCCACTACTCTTATATGTTGAAATTTTTTGATATCACAATAGGAAGGAAATAAATGCAAGTTATTGAAACATGAGAGAAAAGCAAAATAGGGGTAAAGTACTTACAAACGACCCCGACTTTACGTTAGCCCCTCATTCTAAACCCCTTCCCGTTCACTCCCAGCAATAAGCACTCCTACGAGTATAACTCAGAACAACCCTACCTATCAATGAGAAGGTAAACACCAAACCACCAAACTCCAGTCCCCTTTCTTCCGAATCATCCGGAACAAGCCTCCATCTCTACTCCATCAAGTGGATCTCCCACCAAAACCCCGCCAGCGTAAACTCAAACCCCCATCTCAAAACTCTAAAGATTCTGCG